>JAOTRH010096931.1:0-16165 GCA_034768845.1 Heliamphora exappendiculata
CCGCGCAATGTCAATACGCTGCTGCTCGCCGCCACTCAGCTCGAAAGGCATTTTAAAGCCTTTTGCTTTCAGCCCGACCTTTTCCAGCACATCCTGGATCTTCTCGTCCATCAGCCTTGCATCGGTCCAGCCAGTGGCTTTTAAAACAAACTTAAGGTTATCATTCACGTTCCGGTCGGTCAGCAGTTGAAAATCCTGGAAGACCACGCCAAGATTTCGGCGGAGATAAGGAACTTTCCTCCAGTCCATTTTCTTCAATGTAAAACCGGCTACAGTCGCCTCTCCTTCCGTCAAAGGCAATTCGCCATAAAGAGTTTTCAGGAGACTGGATTTACCCGTCCCTGTTTTGCCCACGAGATAGACGAATTCTCCTTTATTTACCGTCAGGTTTACGTCCTGTAAAATGAGATTATTGCCCTGATATATATTAGCGTGCTGTATTTCTATGATCGGCTCAGACATTACTCCGTTCGTTTGCTGCAAAATAAAGCAAACTGAGGCTAAAAATGTCTTTTTTTCATAAAATGAACTTATTTTACATTAATTTGAAAAATATTTTTTAGTGAATTTTAATTTTCATCGTACCAAATACTAAAAAAATATAAAAAATATTTTTCGTTGAAACAAACGGAGTCCAAGTCCTTTAACAAACGAAACCTAAATATAAGCATTACAAAATTGGGCCGTAACTATATATTTTTTTTTCAAAACTTATCTTCAAACAACTCCAAGGCGTTGGCTTGGTGGTTGAGACTTGGAACTTAGGAGTTTGCTCCTTCTTAGGTCATAAATTTGAAACCTTTTAGATGCTATTATTGGAAAATAAGTGAATTTTGAACAAGTTTGAACATGAGTTTTTTAACTAACTTTGAAGCTAAATAATTTTGAAGTCCTAATATATTCATCTCCATGAGTAAATTAATCATGAATTCTGTGGTGTTCAAAATCGTTAATGGGTGAATAAAAAATTGACTCTAAAAAGTGTATCATTGAAGTTGAAAAAAATTGGTAACTTATGCTCCATCTCACATTAGTTGGGAGAATGGTTGTTGAGTGGTTTATATAAACCAAGTCTGGCCTAATGAGTGTGCCCTTTCAAGGTACCCGGTGTTGTGAATTGGGAGGACTTACCAAACGGTGGGTTCGATTCAAACCCCACACGCATGCGCACCGTCGCCCGCCTGTTCGACCCATTGGCCGGTCGTGCCGAACCGTGCCGGGCTCTTCACTGAATTAAATTATGAATTCATCCCTCCTTATGTGCTTCTACTTTCTGCATTTTCTCGCATTTTGATTGTCCCGATAAGAGAGTTTTCAAATACAGCTTTTTAGTTCACCGAAGCAACAAATTACAATGCTGCTTCTGTTACTTGAAGATCGTTGTATTCGAGAATGCGCTCGCTGTCAATTCAAAGTATCGTAGCGATGACAATTTCGTCTTAAGGAGATCATATCAAACACGAGCTTTGGTTTATTCCCGCTGTCTGTGACAGGTTCTTTAATTTTGATAATTTAATTAAAGATACCATTTTTTTTTCATTTTTGTGTTTCGCCATTTTTTACATGCTGGTTCGGCGATATTTTCAGTATATATAAAATCGAAATAAAATTACATGCTGGTAGTTTTCAACAGTTATTAATTTTTAGAGATCTGTTTATATAAAATTTTATTTTGATTTTAATTGAAATTTTTGTAAGTGAGCAATAAAATAAATCTTTTAGAGATTAATCAAAATGCACGTAAACTAATCCAAACATCTTGAATTATAAAAAAAAAAAAAAAAATTTATCTTCAAACTGGCCTCCATTGAAACTCTAACTGAATGTGCTGATCTGTCGCAACATTATCCTCCTTCCAAGAAACATGACTATTTGGAATGGAACGTCAACGTGTTCACCAGGACAAAGGTTCCATTCCCCACAAAATTAAAAAGGGACCCAACCTTCGTGATCACCTTATTATTATTGTAGCATATATAATATCTCAACCTCTTCAAAAAAAAAATAATTGGAAAGATATACACTTAAAGATGGATAGAGGGGAACTAAGGTGCTGTTTGGGTAAGTTGTTTATTTACTTAGTTATTTATTAGCAAATAAGCAAAAACATGAATAAGTCATTTTATTTGAGTTGTTTTGTTTATTTATTTCGTTTGAGAAGACACTTGTTTATTTGTTTATTTTGACTTATTTAATTTATTGACTTATTTGCTTATTGGCTTAAATTTTACTTATTTGACAAACTAAATAAAATTGCTTATTTGGCAGCTTATAAACCAAATAACCCAATAAACTATTTATCCAAATGGGCCTAAGTGTTGGCAGTTATCACCTTAAGATTTTTAAAAATACTATTGTATAAATTTTTAAACTTTTTTCAAATTTTATAAGTACGTTACCTCTAGTTTTTTCTAAAAAATAATAATTAATTAGCACTTATATTACTCATGTTTGGTCTAACTTTTTTATGAGACTTTTTGTTTAAAAATCTCTTTAAAAACTCATTTATCTGGCTTTTGTTGGCTTTTTCACATATTTTTATATTTATTTTTTTTTATAAAAATAGTCAAAAAGTCAAAAAAATAACAAAAAAAAACTAATCCAAACACAAACTTAATGTATTTATAAGTTCATCAAATTAAATCGTACATAATTTTTATTTTTTTATTATTTGAACAATAAGCCATAGGGCCACACGTGACTAATTATAATTTCATTAAATAAATTTAAAATTAAATAATTACTAGAATTTTAATTACTATACTTATTAAGTGTTCCAATAGCTATATTATTGTAAGTTGGTTTTTTTCTTCTTATATAAATTTTTATTATTTTTTTATTTTTTTATAACGAGATAAATTTAAAAAATATACTCATTTATGCTAATATTAAAAATTTATATAAGAAGAAAAAATAATAAAAATAAAAAAAAACCTTTGAAGAAAAAATAATAAGCCAATAAGTTAAAAAAAAACCTTTGAAGTCTAATTATAATTTTTATAATTTTTATAATTTTCTTTACAAGATTTTATATTCGATATGAATTTTGTTTGATAAATTCTCAACCAGTAGCTTTTAAATATATAATTTTTAAATATATAATATATATAATAAAAACTATGATATTTTTAAAAATAAATTAAAAATATATTTCAGATTTATTAGCAAAAAGACAAAAATGCTAACAACTAATAAGTAACAAGCTAAAAAAGATGATAATTTTTACTTTAAACCAAAATGTACATAATTTGGTAACTTAATTTTTTTTACGTCTTTAAAAAGTCATTCGTTTGGATAATATATACAATTATGTATTATAAAATAATTATAAATTTTTTTATAATATATACACTTATATAACAGCTTTAGAAATAATTAATATTGACAAAATCTTTTTAAAAAAAATTACTTACTAGCTCTAACAAGGCCTTTTATGAACTATTATGCATGAACTTTAAAAATAATTTTAATTATAAAATTTAAAAAGTTTATTATTTATCTAACTCACATTTAAAATAGTCTAAGTTAAATTAAAATGAATAAAATCTTACATTAAATTGATTATATTACAAGTGAACCTAAGTGAATTTGTACCTGTATATAAAAAATTATATAAAAAAACTTGATTATGCAAATTTAATTAATGAAATTGCATCCCAAAAAATGAAAAAAAATAAGTTAAAAAATAAGATTTTAAAAAACCCAATAATTTCTAATAACTAATTCAATTATTAACAAATTTTAAAAATACAATCTTATAATAGAAGTGTATATTATCAACTTATTACTTTTAATAGAAGTAATGCATATTATCACCTTATTACTTTTAGTAGAAGTGTATACTATACACTTAAATTATACACTTTTATAATATAAGTGTATAATTTTTAAGTCACTTTAATTATATATTTTTATTTTTTATAAAAAATTATATTTTTAAAATTTACTTGTTATGACTATCAAATAAGATCTATACAAAATTTTCAAATAAATTTTTTACTTATTTGATTTAAAATAATTTTTAAAAAAATTAATTTAAAATTAAATTACCAAACGATACATTATTCTCTCATTATGTGACCGTACTGTCACATAGAAATGTAACCATACTGTCACATAGAAATCACTTCATCTACCCTCTCCCGTAGAAATTATTTGGTGCACCCAACATTATGTGACCGTAGTGTCACTTAGATTAACGCGCCTTATACAAATTAATCACATTTAATTAATATTAGTTGCTGTGCACGTGTTATGCACGTGCAAACACACTTTTTACTGACTAAATTAGTTGTTGTAAAGATTGTATTTTTAAAATTTGTTAATAACCGAATTAGTTATTAAAAATTATTAATTATTTTGATACATTTTTAAATTGGTAAGATATTATGATAATGTAAAAATTTATGTAGATTCATTGTGAAAAAGACTATAGTACTCTTTTTTTATAAAAGAAAATAAATAACTTGCATGAGATTGAGACCAAAAAAATTTAAATTAAAATAATAAATAATTTGACAAAAAAATCCAAATTCCAGCAAAATAATTTTTAATAATTGATCTACTATGTTTTTAACTTTTAAGCAAAGTATCAAAGTAGTACCGTTCTTAAAAGATGGAAACATGGAGTTGTCATGGTGCCACCTAAGTAAGGTGGTAAACGAAGCAGTGAATCATGCACATAGTTTTACTGTGGCCCTGTTTGATAACTTATTTATTTATTTATTTATTTATTAATAAATAGATAGAAATATGAATAAGTCATTTTATTTGGCTCAATTGATTTATTTTTTTATTTGTTTCGTTTAGAAAAACACTTACTTATTTATTTGTTTGTTTGTTTTGATTTATTTAGTTTATTTTTACCTTATTTTTTATTTATTTTGTTTATTAATTTATGTTGGGCTGTGTCTTGTATTTAACCGGACTCGTATTTTATTTTTTTAATCTATATGTATTTGAGTTGTGATAGAATTATGAGTCCACTAGAATTCTTTATGTATAAAGCTTCCACGTGTGTGCCTATAAATAGGATATTAATGGAGTCATAAGAATAAAAATCGTAAGTTAAAAAATTGAGATATTAGCTGGTAGACAGAAATAAGACGTATTTTTGCACTTTTTCACATATATAATACAGTGAAATATTTTTTCTCTCGTTCGTGGACATAGGCCGGTGTGGGTTAAACCACATAAATTCTCAGTGTTATTTATTTTCTATTTTTTGTGCGTGATTTTATTTTCGTTCGCGTTTAGAGATTAATGTTCAAATTTCAACTATTTATTTATTTATTGACTTAAATTTTATTTATTTAAAAAATTAAATAAAATTATTTATTTAACTACTTATAAATTAAATAAACTAATAAATTATTTAGCCAAACGGGACCTGTATAAGAATTTATGGTGAAGCACAATGTGGTGAGGCCCACCAGCTGCTGATGCCTTAGTCGAACCAACTTCTCTGATGTAATATGCCAACAAATTACGCCACGTGACCAATATGGGTCTCACCCCATTATCCCAACGTGCTCTTATTCTATAACAAATTATTAATTATTTTTGGAGTGTTACTGTATTAAGTAAACAATGACGGTTGATATTTTTAATTAATAAATTATTTTATTTTATTTTATTTTTTATTTTTAAATTATTTAATAAATATAAATTATTATATTCTTATAATAAAATTTATCATTATAATATTAAATCAGAACACTAGATAAAATTACAGCATAATACTCCAAAAAACACTTAATAATTACTCCTTCGTCTACCCACTTCACTATAATCCCACCTTTCTCTGCGTTTTAAAAAGTTATTCTGTGGTAGAGAATATGAATATTTCGTATTATTAAAATTAATAATTTATAAATTATAAATTATAATAAAAAATTATGAATATTTGGTAATAGGTTAGATTTTAATTGAAATAAAAAAATAAATAGTTATAATTTGTAAAAAAAATTATTAGTATTTGAACAAAAAATTATAACTTATTGCTAAAATTAATAGCAAAAGAAGCAACATCGAGCACCCACCAACATCACTTTAGGCTTAGTTTGGTAACTTAGCATTAAGTTAAATTTTTTATTTTAAATCATTTCAAGTTACATATTAAAAGTAAGAAATCCGTTTTGTAAATTTTAAGACTAACTTAAAATATAAAAAAATGTAATAAAATAATAAATTTTGATTTAAAGTGATTTTAAATTAAAATACAATAAAACAATAAACTAGAAGACGTTAAGTCAAGAAAATGTTATAAAATTTTCTTTTAAAATATCGAGCTTATTTGATAGATCTCAACGAATAAATTTTAAAAATATAATTTTTATATAAAATAAATATGCATAATAAAAATTATAATATTTTTAAAAATGTATAATTGTATTTTAACTTAATAAGTAAGAAGACAAAAAAAAAAATCAAAAGCCAACTATTATATGGACAAAAAATAGACTAAAAGCCAACGATCTTGCACAAATAAACCAACTATTATTGCATATCAATATATTTCAACATCAAAAGAACAGGTGCTTCATGTGGACAAATTATTTAGGGTTGGATTGACAACTAATTTAAAAATTATTTTTTTTATTTTTTTTATATTTTTAGTTAAAAAATTAAATTATGTTAAAAGTTATGAAAATAAATATTATTGTATTTTAAAGTAATAAAAATTTGAATAGAATATTTCAATAGCTTATGTTTTGATTTAATTTATTAACTTTATAATTTTTTGTTAAATGAATAACTTTAACTGTTTTACGTTTTTAGTTAAAAAATCATAATTACAAATCAAAGCTTAAATACTCTCAAAACACAATATAAGCAATCACACAGTATTATTAGTGATATACTATTGGTTATATATAAATGATCATAATACAACAATATGAGTTAGTTTTTATTAATTAATCACTAAAATAAAAATAAATTATCGACCTCATTTTGGTAGATCTTATTTATTTGCTTATTTTTTTATTTTTTTATTACTAAATAAATTAAATTTTATTTAAGCAAGTTTATTTGGGTAGCTTGTACTTTATTTACTTATTTACATATAAACCAGCTATCCAAACGAATTTATTTATTTATTTGCTTAGTTGGTTACCAAAATAAATTTATTTACTTATTTACTTGTATTTTTTATTTTCAACTTATTTAATTACTCAAAGTAATTTTTTTAATTTATTTATAAGTAAATAATCACTATTGACTTATAATGCCCCTTTTGATTCGCACCAAAAGATGCATTATATTTTTTTCGCAAAATATATGGATGACTTGGCGTTCACCTCCTATTCAATAATTTCTTCCAACGTTTGCGTCTTCCCTTCTCCCTCTCTGCAACCAAACTTCTCTTTCTCTCTCTTCTTCACCATCTTCTTTTTCTTCTTCTGTCCAAAAATGAATTCTCACAACCCATCACTCCTCCCTTTATTCTCACTAATTATAACAATCATTTCAACCAGTTGTATCAGCTCAGCCGTCGGAGCCAAAGCATCTTCCTCCGATCAGTCCGACGAAGTCCATGACTTCTCCTTCGTCGGCGGCGGCTGCCTCCCGAAACCGGCGACCGAAGCCCAGAACCAAACCATTCGGCGGCGGCGATCGACGGAGCTGCCACCGGAGTTTTTGGACTGCACAATTTGGAGAAAGGAGTGCTCGGAGGAGGTCCTGGAGCTGGTGAGGCGGCCGGAGAATGTCCAGTGGCTCAAGGGGCTCAGGAGGAGAATCCACGAGAACCCAGAACTGGCTTTCGAGGAATTTGAGACCAGTCGGCTAATCCGAGACGAGCTGGATAAAATGAAGGTCGGCTACCGGTTTCCACTGGCTGTGACCGGAATCCGAGCCGCCATCGGTACCGGTGGACCGCCTTTCGTCGCCGTCAGAGCCGACATGGACGCCCTCCCAATTCAGGTCCTCTACTGCTCTCCTCTATATATATAAACGAATGACTTTAAATATTTGAATTTTTTTATTATTTACAAATTAATTGTTATTTTTTAATAATTGTATAATAAATTTGAAAATTAATTACTATATTTTAATTAATTTTTTATTATTTAAAATTTAAAAATAATTGTACACATGTGTATTGCACTTCTAATATATACACTCACGCTATTATAAAAGAAACTCATACCTTGGTAGTTACAAGCATTTAAAACCTTGTCACACACTTTATTTTTTTAAAATTATCCCAATTCAATTGTCACTTTTATTTTCTAACTAAAATGACAAAATTGTAAAGCTATTCCAAAATAATCTCACGGATCATTTTTATTTTTATTCAAACACATGTGTTTTACTTATATTTCTCTATTGTTAGTTTCTCTATATAGAGTGATTATAATATTCTGGTATCCTATATCGAATAGAGAGAGAGAATTTTTAAGTTATAAAGAAAAAAATTTGAACTTTTACATTGAACGAAATATTTTTCTATGTGGTAGAAATTTTAGTAGAATTTTGCAGTTAAACATACTTAAGCGGGAGCAATGCAAGGATTGATGACTCCCTACGAAAACTAAAATCGTGAAGGTTTTACTCAAAACGAATAATATCGTTACCATATAAAAGGTCGGGGTATTACAAATGGTATCAGAGCCGACTCTCCTTACCTCTAAATGTAAGCCCCTGTCGTCTCGCGTGACGTGTGGACTGGCTACTGAGTGGGCGGGTCAATAAGGATTGGTAGGCTACTGCACGAAAACGTGCAAACCTAAGGAGTGGATTATGATATTCTGGTACCCCATATTGTAAACGGAGAAAGAGTTCCTGAGTTATAAAAAAAAAATTCGAACCCTTACATTCAACGAGACATTTTCTCATGTGATAAAAATCTTAGCAGAACTCCGCAGTTAAGCGTGCTAAAACGAGAGTAATGCAAGGATTGGTGACCTCCTAAGAAGAATAAAATCGTGAGAATTTTATCCAAAGCAGATAATATTATTACTATCTGAAGAGTTAGGATGCTACAATGATAAATCTTTTTTTTTTGCCATTTTAAAATTATTTAAAGAAGAAAATTTAATAGTGTTATCGTCTTCTGAAATTCATCATTTAGAACCCTAAAAATTCTATATTTTCATACTTTGTTGACTAATATATATATATAAATATAAGTCCACTCGCATTTTTCTTTCTCCAAAACTGGCCCTTCACGAGTTAAAATTATACAGTTTTTACATATGACAAATTCTGTAACTACAGGGTTAAGATAGAAAAGAAAGTCAACTATACGTGTCTTTAGTCCTTTGGAATTGTTTTAAAATATTATTATTAGTAATTTTTAAATTTATGGTACTAATTTTAATTATTAATTATAAATTTTTTAAAATATTTATAATTTTTATTATAATTTTTTATTTTTTTATTTTTAATTATAAATTATAATTTTATTAAATACTCGTGCTCTTTATTATAAATTACAGTTTATAAATTACTAATAATAATATTCTCAAACCATCTCCCTCATTTCAATTTCATGTTTTTTATCTACGCTTTTTCAGCAAAGTTTTTATTTTTTTTATTTATTTATTTGGTTTGTTAAATGGATCATAGAGGTAAGAAATGAACGACTGTTTCAACATATGAATTCTTAAAACAAATGACACGTGCTCTAAAACCGGATTGCTTTAGATCTCAATGCTACCGTTTCTTCTGACATTGTTTGATTTAGATCTCATTGTCTTTTACCTATGTATGTTTTCAATTGAATATATATAAATAAACTCAGACAAATTAAAAAAATAAAAAAATTTAATTAAAATATAAAAAAAAAATTAAAAAAATAAAAATAATCAAAAATAAGTCAATAAATCAAATTATATGTTACTTAAGATAAAATAAACAAAAAAAAATCAATAAACAATATTTTCCCAAATATGACCAATTATATTTTTATTTTTTTCCATGAATGTTTTTTTTCATTCACCTGTATGTTTGATCTTTTTTGAGGTAAAAGTGAATTGATCACGTAGTTTTTCTGTTAACACGATGAAAATTATGAATATAATATTTTTATCATAATTATTTTTGAAATTTTATACGCACACAAATTATTATTTTATGTGCCTCGCTGGGAGTATATATACAAGAGTCTTGCTACTCTCACCACACCAAATTAATCGTCAAATTTTTGTTAAAATTTATTTTTTAATGTATTTTTTTATTAAAAAATAATATATTAAAACTGTTTTTTCATCAAAAACTGTTTTTATTATTATATAAAAAATAATATATTATTTTTTAATAAAAAAAATATACATTAAAAAATAATTTTTTCATTAAGTAGTAATGAAAATTTGATAGTTAAATTAATTTGATGTAAAAATTAAACTAAAAAAATTAATAATATTTTAAAAATTACAAAAAAATAGTTAATATTTTTGTGAAGGGCACGAAAGTAAGTGTAATTTACCGAATTATGAATGATTGGAAGTGCCGAATTTGCTAAGTTTGATAACATAACCCAATATACAGAGAGTGATAAGGGCACCCAATGAGGTGCCCAAATAAATTTTATTTATTTATATTTATTTTAAATATAATTTTAAAATTTATAATACAAATCACAAAGAACGATGATATTAATAGTTGACATATGTGTCATTACCTCTATCTCTCTCTCATTTTCTCTTCATTTGTAATTTAAATTTTTTTATATTTTTAATTTTAAATTTGATATTTTTTCTTTTTTTTTATTTCAAATTCAAAATTTATTTTTATCTTTAATTAAATATATATTTTTAATTTATATGCAAATAACCTATTTTGTTACTTTTAGTTTAAATTAAGTGTATGTTAAATGAAAATATTTTGAATATCTATCTTAATAATTAAAAATTAATTTTATAATTAAATTATATGGGTAATTCGTAGTATATCACATTAGATCTCACTGTATTCTTCTTTACAAAACAATACATTACTCTATATTTTTTAAAAAAATAATCTGTTATTCAATTTCATTAGTTCTAATGGCAACTTAAATCGATATTTTAGACTTTTATTCATGTTAATGTATATAATATTTCATAGTGTTGAAATTTTATGGATTAAATATTTTTTAGAATATTTTTTTTCTTTAAAACTTATTTTCTCTTCCCTTCAACAAGTTCTGAGCATTTCCAAAATTTATATTTTAAACTTTTATTTATGACATGTATGAAAAAAAAATTCTAATTATATTAAAACTTTTATTCACCAAGATTTTTTTAACACATAAAAACTCATTCTACTCAACATTAAAAACAACAAAATTAGAATATATAATACGTATGAAAAAAATTTCATACCATAAGTTGATTTTTTTAAATAAATTTTTTTACATTCTTACTTTATTTTCTTTATTCAAAAATTTCTTATATATATATATATATATGAATTATTTTTACTTTCTTACATTTTTTGCTTATTTTCTTTCCTTTTACATGAATTTTACTTTTTTTTGTTACTTAATTATTTTTTTTCTCATTTTACATTGCATCAAGTTATAAAAAAAATTCTCGATGTGTTAAAAATTTTGTTGACACATACGAAATCTCTCATTGTATCAAAGTATGAAAAATTTATAAATATTAAAAAAAAATAGAATAATTACACTTACCTCATCTGATATTTAAGCTTATGATAGGAACATCCCATGTGATCTCTGAAATTACATTAGCATCCTCTGAAATTTAATTTTTAACATTAATTACACCTAACTGTTAAAATTTCTATTGAAATTTAACAAAAATTTCTCCTTTCACCCCAAAATCACTATTCTCACTCTAAAATCACCTTTCAAACCACCTTGCCCCCCCTAAAATCACCATTCCCACCCCAAATTTCACCAGGAGGGTGTGGGAATGGTGATTTTGAGAAAAAATGTGGTTTGAATGATGATTTTGGGTGAAAATGTGGCTTTGGGGTAATTTTGAAGTGAAAATTGTAGTTTTGGGGTTGGATTGCCAATTTTCGTTAAATTTTAATGAAAATTTTAACAGTTGAGTGCAATTGATGTTAAAAATTAAATCTCAAATGAGATTAGTATAATTTTAGAGAGCACAAGAGAGGTCCCTATAATAAGTTTAAATCTCAAGAGAGGTAAGTGTAATTATCTCAAAAAAATTTATTATATTATAAATTTCACTGATACTAAGAATTTTTCATTTTACATTAGAACAAGATATGAGAAATTTCTCATTGTGTGAAAAAGATTACAAACATCATAAAATTTTTCCTAGGTGGTAGATAATTTCAAAAAAACACTAAAAAATTCTTCATTGGTTAAAATTTTTATAAACACTACAAAATATCTCATTTTTTCATTGTATCCAAAAATTTATTTACAATAAAAAATTCCTCATTGTTTTAAAGATTTTATTGACACTAAAAAATTTCTCATTTTACATTAGATAAAGGTAGGAAACTTTTTTATTGTTTGAATATTATTACTTTAAATATTTTTATCTTTTAAAACTCAAAATATTCAGTACTCAAACAAATGCAAAAAATATTTTTAAAAAATCATGTGGTTTAATTAGAACTTCCTTAAAATGAATTTATTTGAATATTAATATCTTAACATTGTCCTTAAATTCTATATTTAACCAACAAAGTCCATCATATATCTTAAATATTTTTATCTTTTAAAACTCAAAATATTATGTACTCAAACAACATGCAAATATTAAAAAAATCGTTTTAAGTTTGGTTTAACTGGAAGTTCTTTAAAATGAATTCTAAAAAATTAATTTTATATTTTTACATAAATATATATTTTATATTTAATATCGATCTTAATTAACAGATCTCAATGAGTATGTTGCAAAATTATAAATTTTGCATAAATAAATGTGCACAACAAAAATTATAATATTTTAAAGTTTGAATTACAAAAAAAAATTAAAAAAATAATAAGAGAACCCAACCAGTGCATTTAGAGTGAGCTCATAACTCAATTTTAATGGTGATATTCATTTGGATCTCTTTTTATAATATATTTATGTTTTTAAACACAACACGCTATTATATTTTTTAATAATTTTAATGTTTTTTAATATATTTTTATGATCGAAACTATTTATTTTGTAGTGTTTATTAAATAGATTATTTTGAAAAAGAGTATTAAACAAAAATAATCAGATCATATGATTATAATTATTCAATTAATTTAATTTTTGTTTATGAGTAATAAAATCAATAAATAGTACAAAATAAATAATTTCAATTATAAAAATATATTTAAAAACAAAACATAGCACAACATGATGCTTTGTTAATTCAGCTCCTTTTACAGTATTTTTGTGTTAGGTGTCAATTCGGTGGCATTGATTGTATTAAACAATTTTGTATATTAATTTGATAAATTAATTTGGTGCAGAGTTTATTAAATTTATGTTTATAGAATAATCTCTATAAATACAAATTTTGTCAATTTATCGATCCAAAAATTCGATATGTGAGATGAGTTTTGTTTAAAACCTCTTAGCCCTTAAATTCTCTTGAACTCTATTTTGTGAGTTTGAGTCGGTTCATAATAATTATTTGAATTATTCATGTGTACGTCTCATAAAAAATTATGTATGTAAAATCTTAGTTTAATCAAACATCAACAAATGTAAGAATGAATCATATTTTATTTTACGTAATAAACAATTTTAGTTTAAAATTGATTGTTTGATTTGAGTCGATCTTTTTGTTTGGCCATGTTTGGGCTAGATTTCGTTAATTTTGTTTGTTTTTTTTTTTATTAACTTCATTTTGTTTATTGTCAAAAAAAATTTATTTTTTTGAACAGATAAACTAAAAAAATAAAAAAATTTGATCGAATTATTAAAAAAGTTCATTAAAGACGAAAATAAACAACATCACATTTGGCTTATTGGCTTATTTTTATTTTTTCTAAACTTTTTGTAAATTGATCAAAAAAATTTATTTTTCTGATTCATCTCGATAAGAAGAGTTAAAAATTATATTAGTTTGACTAAATAATTAAAAATATTCACTAAAAATAAAAATATAAAAAATAAAATAAGTAATTAATCCAAACATAAATATATGATCTGTTCACATATTTATCAATATTTGATCAAGTCAAGTTTTTGCATTAAATAATTTTTTGTATGTGATTTAAAATAATCTTTATGAGTTCACTTCAAACTTGAAAAATCTTAATAAATAAGAAGAACGTTACCGTTGATATCTACCGATACATGACTATATATCATTCATTGATATCCATAAATCTTTTATTCTTGAAATTGAAAACCTTAATATATATATATATATATATATATATATATATGTATGTATATATAGATACAGAGATAGAGATACCGAGCATGAGATAATTTGTTGCAGGAAGCTGTTGAATGGGAGCACAAAAGCAAGGTCGCCGGAAAAATGCACGCGTGCGGCCACGACGCCCACGTGGCCATGCTCATCGGCGCCGCCAAGATTTTGAAGCTTCGGGAGCCTCAATTGAAGGTATTAATGCTATTCTTTGAATCAATTAAAGGAAAACAAAATTAACTTTCTATTTAAAATTAAATAATTGGGTATATTACACTAATCATCTCTATATTTAAAGATAATAACATTGATATTTTTTTTATTTTTTAAAATATCATTGTATTTTTTTATATTTTTATTTTTGTAACACTTAGATCTAAAAGTTAATTTTACGTTAATTTTTGAACGAAAAAAACTGTTTCAATAGTGTTTTTAATGTTTTTAGTTATTTTTTTATTTAAATCCAAAACCTTATTTAAAAATTTTTAATTAAAAAATAAAAAATTACTAAATACAAAAATAGGTAAAATAAAAATATAAAATTTAAGTTATTAATTTGTTTTTATTTTTAAGATTTTAATTTTGTTAAAAAAATATTAATTTTGATTAAAAAAATATTAATTTTTAACTTTTTATAGTTTCCGATGACAGAAATTAAAAAGTAAAAATATTTTAAGTAAAAAAATCACTAAATTCGAAAATAAATAACAAAAAATTTGATTAGTTAATTTATTATGGTTTATATGTTTTTGTTTATATTTAGGTATCGCGTGTAATAAATTTTTTATATTTTTTTTTGTCTATGGTGAAATGTTTTAACATTAGCCAAAACAAGTATAGTGAAATGTTCTAACATTAGTTCAAAGGGACAAACTTGTTTCTTATTTCTTGTAAAAAATTTAAAAAATAAAAAATTTGATAAAAAATTAGAAAAAGTTCAAATAAGATGAAAAAACCATTATAAAGCTTTATAAGGCACTTTTTTATTTTTAATGATCTTTTTAAATTTCAGCCAAAATGGCTATACTTTTAAATTTATTTTATTATGATGAATAAAAAAGATAAAAAGATGTAGAGTAAAAAATATAAATTTTTTTTAAAAACACTAAAAGAGCTACACACACAAAAAGACAAAAAAAAAATTATCCCAGATAGTGCGTTGGTTAAGAAAATTATTTTTTTAAAAATTATTTTAATTAAATGAGTTTTAAAAATATAATAATTTAATTTTTACTAAAAATAAAAATAAATAAGTAATTATCATACTGAAAACAAACATACTCACACGGTTAGTTTCATTTGACAATATTTGAACTCCTCTCATTCTATTTATACCACTAATACCCATATAATTAGTGAAAATTATGAATAATTGAAGAGAGTGAGTTGAAAATTAAGAGAATTTAATTATCAAAATTAAGAGTTAAAAACCTATCAAAATTAATATTTTTTATCAAAATTAAAAACTGAAAAATAAAAATAAATTAATAAATTAAATTTTATGTTTTTATTTTACTTATTTATGTATTTAGTAATTTTTTATATTTTAAATTAGAAATTTTTAAATAAAATTTTATAATTAAATAAAAAAACTAAAAAAATTAAAAATACTATTTCAACAGTGTTTTTCGTCCAAAAATTAACAAAAAATTATTTTTTGAACTTAAGTGTTATAAAAATAAAAATATAATAAGGTACAATGATATTTCAAATAATAGAGAATGTATCAGTATTATTACTCTTAAATACAAAAAGTGTATGTGTAATATACCTAAATAATTTTAAGTATTCATAATTTTTACCCAGATTTAAATTTACACTTTACACCTGCTTTTTAGATAAATTTGAGTATTTTTTTAGATATATAACAAAT
>JAOTRH010096942.1:3066-13133 GCA_034768845.1 Heliamphora exappendiculata
AAAATTAAAAATCAAACACTTAGTGGCGATTCTCCCGACAGCCAAGGTGGTCGTCCCCTGTCCCGTGATGGCTATGCCACTGTTTCTTTTCTTATGACAAGGGGTCGCAAATGCTCACGCACGGGCGAATGCCCAAAATTGCCAGTGGGGCGAATTGCACAAACACTACGGCTGCGTCCAGTTATAGCCAAGATCGGCCAATTTCTGCCGGTAGTAGTCGTTTTGCCGGACAGCCTCTAGCCATTCGTTGATCGAAATCGGGCGAGCCAGTGCAATCGTGTTGAGAATAGCAAACCGTAATCCCTCATTCGGCGTAGCAGCGAAGAGTTTTGCCAACGGTTCCCCGTCAAACGGACGCTCAGCGGCTCCCAAAGCTCGCACGAGTGATTCTTGGATTGGTTCCTCAGAACACTCTTTAAGACATTCAAGCAGTATTCCAACAACTGCCACAGGCAAAGGGGCATACTTTTTCACGATGCTTTTAATTGAATCACCGGGAAAACCAGCTTCCTCTAACCTAATTAACATCGGCTGTTCGATTAGATCAAGTCGTTCCCGTAACCGTCGAGACTTCTCATACTTCTTGGCTCGCATCTGTAGGTATTCGGGGTCAGACGCCAGTTGATCCATTAATTCTTTGGCCGTCATCGGTGCCTTGTATTTGCTCATGGGAGATGCTCCAAGATGACCCAACCTTTGCTGACAGCATCAATGATCGGTTGTGACAAAATGGTATCTTGCCTTACGACAAGAATGAAGTCTTTTCCGTGCTCGATTGAGTAATGGAGCGAATCACGAATGTGAGCGGTACGGACAACGGGGACACGGACAACGGGGACACAGCACTTTATTGCCAGACACGGCTGAAGTCTGTACACTTCATTCGTTCAATCGAACCTTGCGATGGTCGAAGTTCTTGCCGGTGACCGAATCCTTTCCTAACAGGAAACAACGCCGCACCACGCGATTCATCACATGCACAATCGCGATCTCATCCGGCGCAAATACTTCCGCACGTGCCATTCTTGCCATCGGTCTATCCCTCCCAACGTTCGATTGAACGGCATAAATGTAGAGGCCCGGACTACGTCCGTCAACAAAGTGCTGTGTCCCCGGTGTCCGGTGCTTATTCAGTTATCGATGCAGATCTGTCAAAAAGCGCCCCTGGAATTCATCGCATGAACTTTGGTATGGCTGAATCTCCTTTGAGAAACTTTGTTTGAAGCCAGATACGATACTCATCATAAGTGACGAATTGATTACGTAACAAAGTGCCATTCGAAAGAAGTACCGGAATATAATCATTGGTCGTGTGATGCATATTTCTTACGTTATGTGCCAGCACGATCCAGATGCGATCTGGCGCGCCACCACCCTCATCCAAAAATGCTTTGATTTGGTCACCCGAAGGTTCACGACACCAAACAAATCCAGCCCAAGCTCGTTCAGAATTGGCTTGTAGTGTACATGTCGCATCTTTGTTTTGCAGACAGGCTTCGCTCTCGTGTGCCATCTGGCAAAGCAACAAGTCAGGCGTGAAACCGCCATCAATGCTCCGGGGAAAATCGCGGTGAATCCTCGCATACTCATGCAGCACTCGTGATATTTTCCTCATCCGGTCTTCGCAATCGAGGAGCTTTAGTCGTCCTCCAGAGTAAACCGGAGGAAACACATGCTTTTCTAGCGCCAAGAAAGCCGCGCAAAGAAGAATTACACACAAGGCCAAAAGTCGCAACTTAGAAACCATTTGGCACAACCCTTCGTCGGCACAGTCGGGTCATCGCGAACCGAGCCACACTTGTCTGCAAGGGGACCTTACCGTGCCATCGTTTGTATTCGCAATGTACACCGCAACTTCAATGATAGCTTTCAACTGAGCGCGAATAATGTTACCACGCACCACAGGTCCCGTAGATCGGAGCGGGAGGAGGAGCTGGCGGTGGATCTGGCACATACACTGTGGACCAAGGGGGATTGCTGCCTGTTCCCTTCCACTGGTCGATCGTAACCGCAAAAGCCCCGTCCGCACATTATATCTGATTCCAATTGTGTCCTCTATACCAAGGCATGGGATTGTCAGGCGCGTGTTCTCGCTCGCGGTTAAGAAATGGCGAATTCGGATTTACGATACATCGGTGGCTTGATGGCCTTTGTCGCATTGATTGGATTTGTCCTCATCGGACTGTCCGCCTTTATCGCCGTTCGACGGTGGGAGAAAAATCGCAGAGACTTTCCCTAGAGACACTGGACTTGTTCGAGGATCAACGTCGCGTAGGCGTCCTGGGGATGCTCACTATTGCAGAGGGCATCCGTTCTTGGGCGACAAGTGTCGGTCGTCAGTCACCTTCTTGAAACTGCGTGTGTCGAACGCCAGTTGGATTTGAATCGGACTTCCCGGCCGATCATGCTCCCACAATTCCAGGAAACAATTCAAAGAGGTGGAGTGTCCCTCGCTCTTTTTTCTCGCTCTTTTTTCAAAAGCGAACCGAGAAAACAAGACGCCAGCGTGCCAGCAAGACGTCCTGACACACAGGAAAACATCCCGCGATTACCAATGTTGAATGGGTTCTCGGCCAGGTTTGGGTCGCGGGTGTGGCCCGACGACATTCTCCACCGGATTCGAGTCCCCGTTCCGCGGGACGAGTTTCCGAATTCGATGGCGAGGCAAAATTTGAAGAAAATGAGATTTCTCAAAATCTTCAATTTTCATCGCAGAGACTGGCCGAAGCGAATCACGGCAACGCGGGGGCAAATCATCGCTGCCGTGAACCGCCGATTTCAGGAATTCGCGTTGATTGCATTCGCCGCGATTGCGTGATGAAATCTTTTTTCGCAAAAATTCTGAAAATCCAAATTCTGGCTTCGTCATTTCAACAAGGATTTCGTCGTGAGTGACGGTGAGAATGATGAACATCGGACAGAACCTGCGCGGTGCAAACCATTAATCGCCGATTTCGCGGTTGGTTCGAACGACGATCTGGCGCGCTATCTCGAAGAATTTCGTCCTTACCTGCTCGCGATCGCGACGGCCGAGTTTCCCGAAGCCATTTCTGGCAAGCTTGGCGTGTCCGATGTCGTGCAAGACACGATTATTAAGGCGTTCGAAAATTATGACCAGTTTCAGGGCACGACCCGAGAAGAGTTTGCTCGTTGGCTGAGAACGATTCTGGTGCGTCTGCTGACAGACGTCTACCGATCCTTTCGCACCGACAAGCGCGACGGAGCCCGGGAAGAGCTTGCCGACAGTCAACTCGTCGATTTCAAACAACCAAACCCTGGCGACGTGACGCTGACGCGAGAACGTCAGCGGCATATGCAAGAAGCGCTTGCCCGGCTTTTGCCGGAGGACCGCGAAACAATCCTGTTGAGACATCGCGACAACTTGTCGTTTGCCGAGATCGGTGTCCGCATGCAAAAATCCAAAGATGCCGCGCGAACCGCCTGGATACGAGCCGTCCAGCAATTGAAGCAGGAGTTGCAGCGGGATGATTCCAAACACACGTGAAGGCCAGTCCTCGCAACCGCCAGGCGGCGATCTTGCCCAATATCTGGAGGCTTATGACGAATTTCTGCGGCGCGGACAGTTGCCAAGCCCCGCGGACTCCGTGGTCAGTTCGATCGCGGTCGATCCCGATACTGCCGAGATGATCCAATGCCTCGAATTGCTGGAAATGGTCTGGCCGCGAGGAACGGCGGATCGCAACAGGGAGATCCCGAAGAACATTGGACGGTTCCAGTTGATCCGGGTCTTGGGGGGTGGCGGATTCGGTGTCGTTTACAAAGCGTATGATCCAACGTTGCATCGCGATGTCGCGTTGAAAATTCCGAAACTTCATTCGCTCAGCGATCAGAAGCTGCGGGAACGATTTCAGAACGAAGCGAAAGCCACGGCGTCGCTCGATCATCCGAATATTGTCCCCCTCTACGAAGCTGGCCATGCCGGTTTGGTTGCCTACATCGCATCGGCCTATTGTCCGGGGCCGAATCTGGCCGAATGGTTGAATGCCCAAAAAGCGGCGGTTCCCATGCGTCTGGCTGCCAAACTGATCGCGACGCTCGCTCAGGCCGTTCATTACAGCCATTCCCGCGGCGTGCTGCATCGGGACTTGAAACCGAGCAATATCATGCTCGTCTCGGAAGAGATTGCCGAGACACGGCAAATTCGTGAATTGCCCTTTGTGCCGCGACTGACGGACTTTGGGATCGCCAAGATTGTGAATGACAGTGCCAACAAGGCCCTCTTGAAGACGGAAACGTTCGAGATAGGGACGCCGACGTACATGGCTCCTGAGCAGACGGGCAAATTAGGCTTTCCGATTGGTCCCCCAATCGATGTCTATGGGCTGGGGGTCGTCCTGTATGAACTGCTGACGGGTCGGCCGCCGTTCATCGGTACGGACGTGGCGGATTTGTTCCAACAGATTCGAGGCGCCGAGCCGATCGCACCGCGTCGCTTGCGACCAGAAATTCCGAGTGACCTTGAGACGATCTGCTTACGATGCCTGGAAAAAAATCCCGCTCATCGGTTTCCTACGGCGAAAGAGCTCGCCGACGATCTGGATCGCTATTTGTGCGGCGAGCCGATCAATGCGCGACCGATCGGCTTCCATGAGCATTTTTTGAGGTGGTGTCGCCGCAGACCCGCGCAGACAGCCTTGATCGCCGTTTCTGTTCTCGCCGTGTTGACCATTAACGGATTGTTGGTCACTCAAAATCGCGTTCTCGCGATCAACAACCGCGAAATCACAAAACTCAGCGAAAATCTCGCGGACGCTGCCAACGCGGCGCGGACGCTGCAACTCGCCGCTGAAGAGAGCGAGCGGCAGGCGAAAGGCTTTTTGTATGTCGCCGACATCAATCGAGCCGCCGCCGCGTGGAAAGACAACGACACGCGCGCCGTCGCCGAGTTGCTGAACCGACACGTGCCGAAACCGGGCGAGCGCGACCGACGAGGATTCGAATGGTGGCTTCTCCAGCGACAAGTGGACCGAGAACATCGCACTCTGCTTGAGGCGGGTTCGGCGCTTTACACCTTGCAGTTATCGCCCGATCAGCGTCTGATGGCCGTGGCGGGACTCGACGCCATCGTGCGCCTGTTGGATCCTCAATCCGGTGAGGTCCTGCAGGAAATTCAGACAGGCCAGAAGGAGGTCAATGGCCTTGCGTTTTCACCGGATGGTCAAGAATTGGCCACGGCTGGCGATGATGGTACGGTCCGCTGCTGGAATCTCGCGACCGGCGCCGAGCGTCTCAAAATCCAGGCGCACCCCGGCAAGGCCTTTTGTTTGTTGTTGACTTCCGATGGTCGCGAAATTGTCTCGACTGGTGACAATCCAGTCATTCGCGTGTTTGACTCACAATCCGGAGAAGAACGACGTCAATTGATGGGGCACGGTGGCGATGTCCATTCACTCCAGCTGAGTGGTGACGGCGAGCGCCTCTTGTCATCATGCGCGGATGGCCGGGTCAACCTGTGGGACTTCGACGGAGCGACATTTATTACCGTGGTGAACAGAGGACTTGTATTAGGTCCCCTGGTGCTGTTCGATGATCGAAACTTAATCCTCGTGGGTTCAGGGCACGGAGAACTGCTGTCGCATCGGATTCCTTCCAAACACCCACCCGCGACAGCGACACACCAACCACTCGCGACAGCGACACATATGGACGGCGTCGATTCGATTGCCGTTCATCCCGATGGAAAATTGATCGCGACGGGGACCGGCGGAGGCAGCATCCGCTTTTGGAGTCTCGGTGCGCAGGGTGAATTAACCGAGTCCGCGATTCCGCCTTGGCAAGCCCATCACGGAAATGTGTGTGCGTTGGCCTGGTCGGAGGATGGTTCGCGACTGTTCTCCACGGGAAAAGATGGCCGGGTGATCAGTTGGAGCTATTCGGCAATTCAATCCCTAAATCCACGGAAATTTGTCGCACCATGGCCGAATATTTTCTGCCTGATCCCGAAATTAGACGCCGTGTATCAGTTTCACGAAGTCGACAGATTAGAGGAAAGGTTCGTCATCAGGTGGCGCACGGAAACCCAGTTTACGCCCCTATGTCCGCCTGGCAGTGATCATAGCAACTATCAGGAATTTGCCGCATCACCCGACGGTCGACTTCTGGCCGGCGTGTTAGCTGGCGCACATTTGCGTCTCTTTCAGTGGGGCAGTTCGGCCGATGGGCGGCTGAACTTGAACATTCTCCGAGAGCGATTTCTCGATCGAAAAATCGATTCCGTGCGTTTTTCGCCCGATTCCACCCAGGTTGCCATTTGCCAGTTCCGCAAACATGTACCAGATGAGTCGATGGAACAAGTTGTCTGGGTGTATTCTGTTGAGGACTTGGAAAAGCGAGAATATATCCCCGTGCCCAAGGCGAAGCTCTTTGAGTTTGCACCGGATGGAAAACGAATGCTGCTGGCCACCCAGTCGGGCCTGGTAATGTGGGATCTCGAAGCTCGAAAGGTTGTATGGGACGTGCCGCGAGCCGAGCTCAGTGCGATGGCGTTCAGTCCTGATGGAGGCCTGATCGCCACCGGCGGAATTGACAGGCTTGTCGTGATCCGTGACGCGAGTGACGGAAGTATTCGATTTCGCCTGTCTGGTCATCGTCATTCTCCCCATAAACTGGCGTTTTCACCTGATGGCCGAACCTTGGCCTCCGCTGAACTCGGCAGGGTTTTTAAGTTTTGGTCGGTCGAGGTCGGTCAGGAATTGTTCGAGCTTGGATACCAGAATGGGGTCGCCAAAAACGTCGAATTCTCTGCTGATGGACAGTATCTGTTCCTTCATCGCGACGCCATCGTGACGTCTCAGGATCGCCCGGACAAATATATTGACGAATTGCTGATCTACGACGCAACGCGGGAAGTACCGGCCCACGTCGACAATTAAAGCGCCTTGTCCCGAAACGTCGCGGAGGAATGGCAAGATGCCATTCATGCAGAACTTGAGAAACCCGTGCGATCACGCAAACACTCTTAGGGGTCCTTGGAAGGTGTTAATCGAACGGGGAATGACCCGACAGTGCCAAAATCATCGCTTGGCAGCCCGCCGACATGGTGGAAACCGCCGCACATTGATTTCAGTGTGACTGAAATCATGAGGTGGAACTCAGGTGCAAACTGTGCACACGCTCTTTGCTCAGCCTTCGACGAATCGACGAATCGACGAATACGCTCTGGATATTCGAATACAGTCAACAACACGGTCAGTTGTGGGACAAGCGAAACGTCCCTTCTGGAAAGCCATTTGGTCCTGAAATGCAAGCAAATCCTCTGTGACGGGACGACAGCGGCCGCCTGGGAACCTCCACTTCTTCGTGGATCGGCGCGGTGCAAACGTAGCAATCGCCTGGTATAAAAGGGGATAAGTCCAATTACAGTTGACAACGGCCACGGGTTGGCATACTGTGAGAGCATGCCACGCACCGGGAGGAATGATTTTTCACGTGCTCAATTGCCGAAACACTCGAGGTCAGATTGTCGACCATGACGCGGGTTACGCGGCGTTTGAGAAGGTGGTGGCACATAATATTGGACGTATCCCCTTTTACATCTTCGGATTGTTGTGTTTTCTGGACGGTCAGGATTAAGGAGAAATCTTGATGACCTGCAGCGTTACTTGCGCATTGATTGTCGCATTGCCAATGGCCGCTACTGCGGCCGAATTGAACGTCGGCGATTGGGTCTTTTTGAAATTCAACGCGATGCCAATCGTGAATGGCGAGCCCGTCAATGCAGATACGTTTGAATTCCCCGCTCAAATTGAGGCGAAGGAAGACGGAAAAATCCGGATCAACAACGCCTGGGTTACTGCACACGAAGCTTTGACAGCTGACGAAGCCCTGAAAGATTACTCGGACCTGCTGAATTCAGCGCCGGAAAGGTCGTTATGGTGGAGCCGACGTGGCCTCATTTACTTTCATCTGGGGGAATGGTCAAAGGCTCGGGGCGATTTCGATAAGGCTCTACTTTTGTACAAGTTAGATCCGATTACGCGTTTCTATCGAGCCCGCGTTTTCTTTCAACTGAACGATCTCGACAATGCCCTACAAGACGTCAACGAGGCGATTCTCCTGGCGCCGAACCGGTTCGAGTCGTTGCTCCTTCGTGGATACATTTGGAAGCTTAAAGGTGATCACCAGCAGAGTGCCAAAGATGCGACAACCGCCATCCAAATTGATCCGAATGATTATCGTGCGTACTCCTTGCGCGCGGAATCAAGGTATGCCGCGCGTGACATCAATGGAGCATTGGAAGATGCAAACACGATTGTCAAGCTTCATCCGAATTGGCCCGTGGCACTGACTTCTCGTGCTCAGCTTTTGGCCGAACAGGGAAGCGTCGACCAGTGCCTCAATGATTTGACGGCGGCATTGAAACTCGATCCGACGAACGTGAATGCGTACGAGCTCCGACTGAAGATACGCCGGAATCAAGGTGACTTCGACGGCGCGATGAATGACGCGAATGAAGTTCTGCGCCTTGACCCAACAAAAACCGAAGCGCTAATCGCCCGGGCGAAAATGTGGCAACAAAAGAATTGCCACGAGTATTGTATCAACGACTCCACAGAAGCAATCCGCTTGAAGCCCGAGGATGGCAGGCCGTATGCGCTGCGCGCATGGTCACGGCTCGAATCCAACCAGACGGAAGGTGTTTTGCAGGATGCCACCTCCGCAGTCCGTCTGCAGCCGACCAATCCGTTGGCATTCATTGCGAGGGCAAGATATCCACTTGAGCAAGGGGATTTCAACAACTGCGTCAAAGACTCGACAGATGCCATCAAACTTGATCCGATGGCTTTTGAACCATTTTTGTCCCGCGCAATGGCTCGATTTTCGTTGGAGGAGTTCGACACTGCGCTGGAGGATGTCAATGAAGCATTGAAGCGTCAACCCACAAGTTGGATTGCATTGTTCACGCGCGCTCAGGTGTTACAGCAGAAAGGTGATCATGAGAGTCAGATCAAAGATCTCACTTTGGTCATCAATTACAACCCACAATTTGCCCAGGCGTATGTCCTGCGTTCACATGCGCGATGGAAAATTGGAGAACTTGATTGGGCACTGAACGATGCCAATGAAGCGATTCGACTCGACGATCAATTCCCGATGGCCCATTCGCTCCGAGGTTTTCTTCGCACTTTCAAAGGCGGATACGATGGAGCGGCGAAGGATTTCGATGAAGCGCTGGTTCGAGATTCAAATCATTGCTGGACCTGCATGGTCGCATCTTGGTTTCGCGCGACTTGTCCTGATCCGAAATATCGCGATGGCAAAAAGGCCGTGGAATTGGCGACTCGTGCTTGCAAGTTGTCGAGCGAACAAGAATCTCACTGCCTTTCAGCTCTCGCAGCTGCCTACGCCGAAACTGGTGATTTTGCGAGTGCCGTGAAATGGGAGCAAAAATCGATTGAAGTGGCTCCGCCTTCGGAAAAGAACGCGATAAGTCATCGAATTAATTTGTATCGAAGAAATGAGCCATTTCGGACGGCTGTGACGCCTGATTCAAAAAAATGAGATGGATGTATTTGGCCCTGCGAGGCCGTAAGTGCCCTGTGTGAGCAGTTCTGCGGAGTAGAAAAGTGGATCAGTCGAATGTTGCGAAGAAACGGGGGCAGGTCCAGTTGTTAATCGTTTTTCAAGGTGTTTGAACGATCGTTAACGTCTTCGAGCATGGTGGACATTGGAATTCTGACGAGTCATGGAGTTTTCCTCGGCCGACCTGGGGATCGCCGTGTTGATTCCAGGTGCAAGTTCTTGACCGTCTGTTCGTTCCAATGATCGGAGCCGAACGGTTGGCCCCGTTTGAGGCAGCGCTGCAGCGCGGTCAATTCGGCTTCCGTTTCGCTGGCCCCGTTTCTTCCTACCCGAAGACGCCTGATCTCGTGCCCGAAGCTCCTGTTTCCAGAAATAAAACGCCGGTTCCAGCAGCCCATTGCTGACACAAGACTCGCGAACGATGAAACCGCTCGCCTGATAGTCATTCACTCGCGAAGGGTAAGGTGCTGTGGACGACTCTGGCCGACGGGGCTCTTGAGGCTTGCTTGCCTAATTGACCCGTA
>JAOTRH010096953.1:0-16164 GCA_034768845.1 Heliamphora exappendiculata
TATATTGGGTTCTATTCTCTAATGGTTTGGGGTTAGGATCGATGTCGAGATCGAGGCCGCTAGGGTTTTGCAGTGGCAAATCTTGGGCGGCTTGGGTACGACAAATGGCCAACTGGTGACGAACGAGTTCGAGCTCGGCGGTTCCGTATTTGATCTGGCGCTGGAGCTCGAGAATTAGGCGGTGGCAGCAGCCGACGGGGTCTTGGGCGCGGACGTTGGCGTGGATGATCATCGACTTGGCGGCGACGTCCTGGTCGCGAGGCATGAAGGTTTTGAGGACCTTGAGGATGTTGCCGACGTCGAAGAGCTTGTGAACGTTGAGGAACTAGTTGTGGAGGTTAGGAGGGAAGTGAGGAACGAGAAGACAGCCCGTCGAGCATCCTGGAGAGAGAGAGAGAGAGAGAGAGAGAGAGAGAGAGAGACGGTGGGTTTGGGAATGGTTTTGGGAGGTTTGGGGTAGTGGTTTTTAGGGATGGTTAGGAAGGATAAAATAGAGAGAAAAAAAATATTTAATAGGTAAAATTAATTTTTGTTCAGTTAACTAATAGAATGGTTAAAATAAAATACAAAAATAAAGTAAAAAGAAGAATTGTGTAATTTCAGAGGTTACGATCCTTCTAATAAGCTTAAATCTTAAGGGAGGTAAGTGTAACTATTCTAAAAATTATCTACTAAAAACTTTTTCCGTACAATAAATAATTATTATAAAATATAAATTATGGCATTTAATCATTTAACTATTTAAAAATAACCATAAATTAAAATAATCATGCAATGATATAAACATATATTATATATAAATAATATTAATATAATAAAAATTACGAAAGTACAAAATAACTCACGATTCGAAACAGCTACCGAGCAAAAGAAGAGAAATCACGTGAGCGAAGGATTTAAACATATTTTAGGCTTTATTCACTATTCGTTTTTCAGTTGAATCAGTTATGTTTATCCTATGGGGCCTCTAATTTCGAGCGAAGAAAAAATCACGCATGCCACGAGCGACCTAGCAAGGAGAAATCACGTATGCCACGAGCGACCTAGCAAGCATGCCTCGACAGCAGTTTTTGATTTAGGGTTTCAATTTCAATTTTTACTGTTCAATGTTTTATTTCAGCGTGTTTAATGTTAAAAAATTAAAGATAAAATATTCATTTAAAAAAAAAATAAAATGAAACCCCCTATTTTTTGCAAAAATATTAAAGAACCAAAACTATTACTTTGCGGGCTTTTTCCCAAGGTTGTCTCTCTCTATAAACTCTCATTCCTTCTTCCAATTCTATTGCAATTCATACATAATTCTAGAAAACAAATCAACCATCACTGTATCAACCACTGCAATTCAAGATTTTTGCCCAATTCTATCGTATGAGGGTTGTGATTAGTGTTTAGGAAAGTGCAATTACTGGATGGGGGTTGCGATTGGTGGTTTAAGGGGGTGCAATTATTGGTTGAGAGTAGTACTAAGTGGTTCGGGAGTGGCAGAGGGTGGCGAAAGATAAAATATTATTTTCAAGAAGGTGTATTCTTTAATGGGTCTTGTATTTATACTTGATTGGCGGTGTTGGGAAAAATAGGATATTGAGAAGCATGAATGTGTGGGAAGTGGGCGGCAGAGACGGCGGAGGGAGGTGGGCAGAGATTGGGAGCATGCCGGAGATGATGTGTCGAAAATTTAAATTGATTTTGTAAATGTTGATATATAATACAAATGTAAGGAGTCTAACGTAATTTATTTTAAAATTTATTAACAAGTAAAATTGTCCTAATGCACCTAGACTACCGAATAATTATTAGTAACTAATTATTAGTAACTAGTAAATCAGCCACGCAAGAAATACTTAAACCATGTGTAATACTAAATATTTATATTTTATATAGAGATTAATAAAAAATGATCAAATTAAATTAATATTGTAAAATAATATATATGAACATTTGGGCTCCGTTTGGTAACGTTTATGTTTTATGTTTTATGTTTTTGTTTTAAAATTTTTTGTAAACGGTAAACAAAAACATGTTTCGTAATTATTTTTATTTTCAAAAAACTGTAAACAGTTTTCAAAATTTACAAAATTTTTATAAATAGAAAAAATGTGTTTCACTTGTTTTGTAAACAAGTTTTAATTGTATATATTTTTTTCACTACCTCTGACTACTATATCCGGTTATCAACTTCGATCACCGCTTCCGACCACTATATTCGGCTACCCTTTTTGACTATCGTCTCTTGCTACCATATCTAATCACCATATACGGTCACCATCTCCGACCACCACCATTCGGCCATCACCTCCAACTACCCGCTTCGATCACCAATTTTGACCACCATTACCACCTCTTGCTATCATCACCGAATAACAACTTCGACCACTACATTCATCCGTAACCTCTAACTACTACTTTTCAAACATTTCTGTGTCAAATAAGTTTTTGCTTTTAATTTTTTATACAAAAAACAAAAAACTGTAAATGTTACCAAATTAATGTTCAATTGTTCTACTAAGAAAAATGAGATTCTAAGTAAGTTTAAAAAATTACTGAGTTTTTAACAAAGCATCCCCCTTCTCCTCCAAAAATACATTTCAAAAATTAAATTATTTGGTGTTCAAGTATGAAGAAAATGTACTTCTTTAATAGAAATGAAAAAACTAAACAAAGAGACGTTGAAAAGATAAAAATACTTTGAAACTTAAATTATAATATAATTTGTATAGGATTTAAAATAATGCAGTATAAAAGTAACCATAAAAACAAAGATGTGCTTTTATCAATATCAATAGAATCAACATAATCAATAGAAAAAATATCAAACACCCAAACCAAGATGAATGTGAATTACTGGAGAAATTTCACAAACTAATATCTCAGTCCATTGAATATCACAATCAAATCGATTTCATCCAACACATTTAAATCTGCCTTTAATATTCTCTTTATACAATATTTAGGGTGGACAAAAGCAACGGGTTTAAAGCCCAAACCAGAGAATTAGGACCCAAGGACCCACTAAGGAGGCTAGCCCAAAGAATGCCACTCAAGTACTCAAAAAGCCCGGATAACCAGTCGTTCGGGCCATACGAGTTTGGCCCACCCCAGACAAAGACAGACCGGATCAATGAAGTCGATGTTGGCCCCTCAATGGAAAGAATAGTTCCCATCTTGTATATGATTTGATCGGATATACAAAATAGGAACAAATCAAAATTAGATCCGCAGGAATGGAGGTAAATCAGAATCACGTTAGGATAGGAAAGGATCCAAGAAAAATTAGGAGGCAGAATCCTATGAGGATTCAACCTCATAGGGTCTCAAGCCCTATAAAAAGGAAGGCACTCTCAACCTACAGGTACGCAATTCTCAGCCTAAGCTCTTGCCTAGACACCTCTCAGAGAGATATCTAACTTGAAAGTCGGAGTGCCTCCCGGTCATAACCCGCCGGTAGGTGCTAACGATGCTCTTTGCCTTACAGGAGTTCGGCGGCGGAGCAAGAAGCATCCGGTGAGTTCGGCGACCAGTAATTCGGCCCACTTTCTGTTCGGGGTCATCAGTATTGGCCTAGTTTTTCTGGTCCTAATTGTGCCGAACAAGCCCAAACAGATTGAACCGCGCACAATTTGGCGCGGTATGTGGGAACGAAGGTCTCGAACCAACGAAATCATGAGCCAGACTCCAACGGGATTCACTAGAAGCCAAACTAGGGATGATATTCCCCAGAGATCTATACCGGTTATTCCGGATAGGCCAAGGGCCCCTAGAGTCCCTTCAGAGATTCAAAGACGAAAGGATGATGCCTCCCACAATGGGAGGCAGCTGCGCTACTCTACCACGAGTTCCAAAGGAGACAGACCTTCTCCCTCGTCTTCAAGAGATAGAGGGAGATTGGGGGAGAGATTTGCCAGGCGCAATAGGATCATCAACAATTTGGAGGAAAGAATGGAGCAGCGTGATTGAGAAATCAATGAACTCTGACAACTGATCCAGGGGTAGGATGCTCGAAGGGAACCACGTGTAAGGCGAAGGGAGAGCCCTGAGCAAGAGGATACCGAACAGAGCCCGGAGTCCTACAGCTTGAGCCACCATTAGAGACAGAGGCACAAAGAACCGGAGGTAAGTCTAAGAAGTTCTAAAACCTTTAAAATGGAGTCAGTTTGGCCAAGCCATGAAAGAGTTGCACGGGCCGAACTGGATCCAAACCAAGACCTACGGCTATGGTTTGGCCAAGCTATGAAAGAGTTGCACGGGCCGAACTGGATCCAAACCAAGACCTACGGCTATGGTTGGAGCAGAGGATAGATTCCCGGCTGCAGCACGGTAGTGGCCGAACAGCCCAAGACGTGGCAAGAAGAGCCCTTTAACAGATCTCGGTGTCACCGTTGGCCGAAGTCATAGAGAATGCTGATCCACCGTGTAAGTTTTCTCCACCCAAGTTTGAAATGTATGACGGGAAGATAGATCCAGTAAGCCATGTTCGGTATTACAGACAGGCAATGGCGCTCTGGAGCGGTAAGGATGCGCTCCTTTGCCGCATGCCCAGCCTGGGGGAAACAACCCTCAGTTGGTTCCACAAGTTGCCACCTCGGTCCATAATGAATTGGCAGCAATTGGCTCAATCCTTCACTGCTCGATTCATAACCAACAGCAGGCAGCCGAAGAGTTTTGACACACTACTGGCCCTACGAAAAAGTGACAGAGAAATAATTCGGGAGTATGCTCGGCGGTATTAGGAGGCTTACAACGAGATTGAAGATTGCAGTGAGCAACTCGCGGTGGCATCTTTTAAGATCGGGTTACCTCCCCATAGTCGCCTGAGACAGTCCCTCACCAAGAAGGTTGTGACCACAATATCCGAGTTAATGGTGAAGCTAGAACATCACGCAAAGGTAGAAGAAGATATAAGCCAAGCTGAGCAAAGTGTGGCCTCAGTGAAGCAGCCAGAAAAGAAGGACAAGGGCCGAAAAGACCAGAAGTCCAAGAAGCCACCCCAAGAAAAGAAGGATTCAAAGGCTTACCAGGCTGTGCAAACGATATTCAAGGACCTTCTACATAAGCTCCTAGACAAGATTAAGGACAAGCCCTACTTCCAATGGCCACCAAAGTTGATGGGAGACCCGAGCAGACGAGATCAGAAGAAGAAGTGCCACTATCACCGAGATCATGGCCACCTGACTGGGAAATGCAGAACCCTCAAGAGACACTTGGAGGACTTGGTCAAAGCAGGGCATTTACTTGAATTCGTCGACGCCGAGAAGACTGCTTCGGAAGGAAGGAGCCGAGAATAAGACCAAAATTCCGAACAAGGAGATCCTCCACTTGGTGTTGTAAAGATGATCCATGGCACAGCTGAATCGATCACCAGATCGGTAGTTCGGCACCATGCGAGGATCGTTGCACATGCCATGAAGGTGGATGAGGGAAAGCGAAGGAAAACAGAAGGAGACTCCAACCAATGCCAACCCAAGGGGATCAGCTTCTCAGAAGAGGACCTTGAAGGAATTCATCGATCTCATAATGATGCCTTGGTACTAATACTGTGCATTGCCAACTATGACGTGATGCAGGTACTGATAGACCAAGGAAGTTCGGTCAACATCATGTACTATAGCCTATTTCAGAAGTTGGGACTGAAAGACTCAGCGCTCAAAAAGTGCATGACGCCCCTGATCGGCATTGGTATGGACCTAATGTGGCCAATTGAAAGGATCACCGCACCAGTAAAGGCAGGCCCCACAACTGTAAGTACTGAATTTCTTGTTGTTAACCAACCATCTACCTATAATGTTATTGTAGGAAGGACGTGGATCCATAGCTTGGGTGCAGTACCCTCAACCTACCATCAATCCCTAAAATTCCAAGTGGGCCAAGAGATAGTTGAGATCAGAGGAGACCAACACACAGCTAGACAGTGCTTCTTAGCAACAATGAAGAGCCCCGGACAACACCCAGAAGTGAAGAATGTAGAAGTGGAGGAGGGCCAAATAATCTATGACTACAGCCGAACTGCTGAGAAGAAGGTAGTGGAGGAGCTTAAGAAAGTCATCATTAACCCCGAGGACCCAGATCGGTACTTCTTGCTTGGAACAAGCATTGTCGAACAAGAGAAAACCGAACTGGTCGAATTTTTGAATGAGAACAAGGAGGTCTTCGCATGGACACCATACGAAATGCCTGGAATATACCCCGAGATAATCAGCCACCATTTGAATGTGGATCCCCAGAGGAAGCCAGTAATACAGGAGCCCAAGAAATCAGCACCACACCATGCAAACGCTGTGGTTGAGGAAGTCCATAAGCTGAAGGAAGATGGAGCCATCAAGGAAGTCCATTACCCAACCTGGTTGGCAAACACTGTCGTAGTAAAGAAGAAGGATGGAAAGTGGTGGGTCTGTGTAGACATCACCGATCTCAACAAAGCATGCCCTAAAGACTGCTTTTCTCTGCCCCGAATAGACCAGCTCGTCGATTCAACAGCAGGGCATGAGAGGATGATTTTCTTGGATATCTTTAGAGAATACCACCAGATTGTCATGTACTCCCCAGACATGGAGAAAGCAACATTTATCACTCATCGAGAAATGTACTTCTACAAGGTAATGCCATTCGGATTTAAGAATGTTGGACCCACTTATCAAAGACTTGCAATAAAGATGTTTGGCAGTTTGATCGGCAAGGCAATGAAAGTCTACATAGATGACATGGTTGTAAAGACCAAGCACCCAAACAGCACCTCGAAGACCTGAGAAAGATATTCGAAATCCTCAAGGATTACAAACTAAGGCTTAATGCCTCCAAATGTGCCTTTGGAGTCAGTTCGGGAAAATTCCTAGGTATCTTTGTCACCCACAGAGAAATAGAGGTGAACCCCGAACAAATCTCAGCCATCCAGAATTTGAAAAGACCACAGAGTTTGAAGGAAGTCCAGAAGCTCACGGGAATGGCAGCAGCACTCAACCGATTCATTAGTTGAGCATCCGACCGATGCTACCCTTTCTTCAAATCAATGAAAAGGGCTAACCAGTTCAAGTGGGATGAAAAAAGTGAGGGAGCCCTAGCCAAACTAAAGCAGTACCTCTCATCTCCCCCGCTGTTTACGGTGCCGAACAGTGGAGAGATCCTATTCTTGTAGCTCGCGGTGTCTAGCCGAGCTGTCAGCGTGATCCTCCTGAGGATGGAAGACAAGGTCCAAAAGCCAATCTACTATGTGAGCAAGGTCTTTCTCGACCCAGAGACAAGGTACTTTCCTTTGGAAAAGCATGCACTGGCCTTGGTCGTCGCCTCTTGCAAACTCATCCATTACTTCAGAGCGCACTGAATCAAGGTAATCACCGAACAACCCCTTCAATCATTACTCCGAAAAGCTGACTTTTCAGGGAGAGTAGCAAGGTGGGCTGTGGAACTCGGGGAGCACGACATCTCCTTTTGCCCTAGGACAACCATTAAGGGCCAAGTTTTGGCCGACTTCATCACCGAATTCAGCCAGGATGGGAGTTCGGTGGACACTAGGGGGCAACCCACCGAGCCAGCAACTCTTGAAAATGAGGACTCATAGGATACTTGGAGGCTCTACGTGGATGGATCTTCGTGCAACAAGGGGGCTGAAGTAGGAATAGTACTGTATAACCCTGAGGGAATCCTCATGGAGAGAGCTGTTCGGCTGGACTTTTCGACCACCAACAATGAAGCCGAATACGAAGCCTTGCTAGTCGGGCTCCGAGATATCATTGAGCTGAAGGCCAAAAAGATCAAAGTATTTTTTGATTCACAGTTAGTGGTAAACGAAATCAATGGAGAATACCTAGCCAGAGATGACAGAATGTAGGCGTACATTCAATTAGCACAGCAATTGGCCAAAGACATCCCATGTTTTGAGATCACCCAGCTCACATCCTGAGAAAATAGCCATGCCGATTCTCTGGCCTGCCTGGCGTCAGCTGTTAGTACTAGGGAAAGAAGGGTGATTTCGATGGAAGTCCTCCAACAACTAAGCATTGTCAACCACAGGTAGAAGCCGGTCTACTGCTCGAAACTGGGTCCCAGCTGGATGGATCCCTTGAAAGACTACCTGATGAAAGGCGAGCTACCAACTGATCAGAAAGAAGCTCGGGCTGTAAGGAAAAAGTCAGCAAGGTTCTGGGTCTCCAATTGAGAGGATCTTTACAAGAAGTCATTCGCTGGCCCCTACCTCTGCTGTGTGCATCCGAACAAGGTTCAAGACCTCTTATTCGAGATACATAAAGGGATTTGTGGAAACTATACTGGAGGGCAGTCGCTAGCACATCGGGCAATTTCTCAGGGCTACTGGTGGCCTTATATGCAAAAGGACGCGGAGCAGTATGTCCAGAAGTGTGAAAAGTGCTAGAGGTTCAGCCCAAACATACACATCCCAGCCGAAGACCTCTTCCCACTCACAAGTCCATGGACTTTTGCCGAGTGGGGATATGACATAGTTGGCCCATTCCCAAAGGTCACAGGCAACAGGAAATACCTCCTTGTTGCCACGGACTACTTCACTAAATGGGTGGAAGCTAAGCCTTGGGCCAATATCAGGGATGTTGTTGTAAAGAGGTTCACGTGGAAGAGCATCATCACCTGGTTCGGCATCCCTCGAGCAATTATCTTCGACAACGGTACTCAGTTCGACAGCTCCCTATTTAAGAGTCTTTGTTCGAGGCTAAGAATTAAGAACTACTTCTCTACCCCAGTATACCCACAGAGTAACGGGCAAGCAGAGGCCACCAACAAGGCTATCATCGACGGACTGAAGAAGAGACTGGATGCAGCCAAAGGTAGATGGGTCGAAGAGCTCCCCTCGGTTCTATGGACTTACCGAACTACTCCAAGGAGATCCACATGTGAAACTCCCTTTTTCCTAGTCTATGGGGTAGAGGCAGTTATATCACTAGAGGTCGGATTACCAATAATTCGAACAAAGGTCAGTACTCCCGGAGCAAATGATAGGGCACTGGCCTTGGACCTAGATTTAGCCGAAGAGCGCAGGACGATGGCCACCATTAAATTAGCAGCCTATCAGCAAACACTTGCCAAAGGATACAACAAGAGGGGAAGCACCGTAAGTTCAGCATAGGTGATCTGGTCCTAAGGAAAGTGCTCGGCCATACGAGGGATCCAGTACAGGAAAAGTTGGGCCCGAACTGGAAAGGTTTGTACACGGTTACCTCTAAAGGGGTCACTGGAGCATATCACCTAAAATACATGAATGGAAAGGCAGTCCCTAGGCCATGGAACGCAAATAACCTTAGAAAATTTTACTTTTAAAGTTTGATGTAATCCTTTCATTTCCAATAAGACGCCACTGTTCGGCATGAAGTTTTCCTTCACTCTTAAGTTTTTATCAACGAATACTCATGACAAAAAATTGGGGGGCATATACACTGAGTACAGCAAATAAATTCAATAAAGTTCAAAGTTTATCCGAACTGAACTAGCCCTAAGTATGGATGTTAATCCCATGCTTAGGATAATTAAGCCTAAAAAGGCCAAGTTCGAAATTTATCCGAACTCATTATAACCCTTGTGTGGACGTTAATCCCTCACTTAGAAAGAATAAGCCTCAAAAGGCTAAGTTCGATGATCATCCGAACTAATTATATCCTTAGTATGGATGTTAATCCCATACTTAGGATGATTAAGCCTAAAAAAGTCAAGTTCAAAGTTTATCCGAACTCATTATACCCTTCGTGTGGACGTTAATCCCACACTTAGGAAGAATAAGCCTCAAAAGGCTAAGGTCGATGATCATCCGAACTAATTATGCCCTTAGTATGGATGTTAATCCCATACTTAGAATGTCTGAGCCTAAAAGAGCTTAGTTCGATACTCATCCGAACTGGTTTATCCCTTAGTATGGGTGTTGATCCCATACTTGGGATAATTAAGCTTCAAAAAGCTAAGTGTAGAAGTATGACTGAATTATTTGGGCTCTCAGCACAGAAGTTCATCAGAAAAATTATAAGAATGAAGACCGAGTCAAAATAAAAAGATCTTTCCATTAATAAAAAAGGGGCTGAAACCCTTAAAGCTACAAGTTTGGGCCCAAAAGGGCAGTACAAGATAAACACAAAAGAGAAGGAAGATGGCCTCAAGGAGCGGCAAGAAAGTCTTCGGTGGTCTCGACTGGAGTGCCCACCTCTTCAGCAACGGATGATACATTCTCGGGCACTTCGGCAGGAGCCACCTCATTAGCATCAATGGCAGCCTGAGGATCTCCACTTCTTCTATCACCTCATCACCGGATTGTTTGCTCGGAAGGGGGACCTTAGTATACAGTGGGGATGACTCCTCCACTCCAGCGGCTTTAAGGGCGGCCTCCCAAGCAAATCCAAATATGAGGTCCTGAAGGCCGGGGATCTGAGCCTTGTAGTCTTCAGTAGCTTCAGCCACCCCAGCTGAATAAGCCTTTGAGGCCTCCTCATTGGATTTGTCCAGCTCGGCCTCGGTCTTTCCAAGGAGAACCACGGTGTCAGCGAGGTTCTTCTCCTTTTCCTTCAGGCGCTGCTTCAATGAGATCTCAAAAACCTCTAACTCAAACGCCCAAGCATGCGCGACACCGAGCAGTTTATCCTTAGCCCGGATGCTGGCCTCCATCTTCGAAAGTTGTTGGAGGTATTGCCGATTTTTATCGTAGATCCCTGCCATCTCCATCTCCCTCTCCTCCAGCCTTTCCATTGTGGCCACCAGGCGCTGAAGGCCTTGCACATAAGAGAAACAAGAAGGAATGTCACTTAACGAAAATAATGTCACAAGAGAGGAGGTTCTGAGTTAGTACCTGGACCGAATGGCGAATAGAGGATTTGACCAGTTGCTCGTGAGGAAGTTTTCTTGCCTCCTCCATATTCCTGGGCAGCATGAGGGCCCTCGATAGTCCAAAGACAGTGTCCGAAAATTTTGCACGGTCGTCTACTGTGATCAGACGATCCCCTTTTTCAGCACGGGGGCCCAATGCTCGGCACCCCTGGAAGGCTCAGATATCCCCTTCCCCTTATCTCTCATTTCTTTCTCTTTCTGCTCCTTCCCCTTCTTTTTTTCCTTCCCCCTCTCCTTCTCCACACCCTTCTCCTTAGGGGGTGAACCACCAGCCTTTTTCTGTTTCTTCTTCTGAGGAGGGGAGACCACCTTCGAAACTTGGGCAGCCTCGTCACAAGCTCGGTTGCCAAGCCGGCTGGGGAAGCAGACGATGAGGTCACCTTCCTCCTCGGCCCACCGAGGGTAAGAAACTGGGAGAGGTCGGCGGTGGGGGCTTTCTTCTGTGCCATCTCCTTGAGCTCTTCAAAAACGAAAAAGTCTATAGAAGAAGAAGATGATGAAATGGAAATGGTATACCCATGGCTGGAGGGACCCACCTCTTTAGCAGTGGGGGGGTTGTGCAACCGTTACTTGTCTCTCAGCTCGGGTGAACGGTAAGACAACGGCCTCTGGAGCGTCTACTGGAGCCGAGGCAGGAGCACGATCTGAACCCCTGAAGTGTTTGGCCGAATAAAACTCCTGTATGTCGGAATATACTTCAGGAGGATGTGAGCCGCCCTCCCAAGGCCTCGCTGTTCGGGAAGGCCCTTGTACTCCCAAACTTTCTTCAAATCTTCGAGGTGAACGCCGGGGAGAGGCCCACGAGCCCGGTTGTTCGCAATTTCACCTGTACCAAACAAAGAGATCCAGCAGAAATCAGAAATACGCATAGATAAGCACTGAATAAAGAATAACAACAAACAGGTGGTGGGGGGACCTGCCGAGTCCCAATTCGTCCTTTCATGGGATGGTGAAGATATCCTGTTCTTCCCCGGGATCGAACTCAAAGTTTCCCGTGATGTACAGGAAATCATCATCTACATCTTTATCGGAGTCCGGCAATTCGATGACAAGTTTTTCGGCTACCCACTTTGCCTTGAGATAATATGACCCAGATGAGTGCTTCGCCATATTATAGCAGTAAACTATATCCTAGATACCGAGTTCGGTACCGAGGATACGGTTTAACTCTACAACGCCCACGATGACTCTAAACACATTGGAAGAGACTTGCATAGGGCTTACCCGAAAATGCCAGAGAACTCGCCGAAGAAGAGGATGCATTGGGAACCGAAGTCCACCCTCCACTATAGCAACAAGTGGAATAGGAAGCTTCTCCCAGTTCCCTTCTCGGGAATCACTAGGATTCGGGAGGGTGATGCCGACATCCTCTGGAACATTGTATCGTCGCCAGAATTCACGCATGGCCACCGGCGTCGATACTATTTCTTGAGTTTACCCATTTGGTTTAAAAAAGAAACAAAACAGTAGGGAGGAAAGGAGAGGCAAACTGGACTCAAAGCGCTAAAAGGAAGCAATAACGGAAAAATTTACCTCAAACGAGTATAGAATTTGGAAAACGTCGTCGGAATATGGAAACCAGTCACCGAAAGAAGAGCTTGGTTTTCCGAAAGTTGCAGAGAGCAGAAGGACGAAAATTATGAAACTGTGGAAGAGCCAGAAATAGGAAGGCGCTGGGTTTTTATACCCATCGCTTCAAACGGCAGGCGCATTTAATGCGCCGTACATCTGAAAAGTCGTGCTTCATAAATGATTTGACATCCGTCGCCGTCCCACGCGCCAATCAGAATACGCCACGTAAGGAAAAAACGAGGCTCGAGGCCGGCTGTCAGCATTCTTAAGGGGGATCCAAAGGGCGACAGCAACTGATTCGCCACCCTGTGGACCGAGTGGGGGCATTCGAATAAGGGAGCACCCCTTGAAAACTCCAACACCTGCTATGTGTACCGAACAGTACCGCCAGACATACACTGCTGACCAAACAAAAGATCGGAGCTCTGGCTCTTTCACCGAGCAGACTAGCCGAGCAAGAACCAGAGTTGGGGGGCAGTTGAAGGTGGACAAAAGTAACGGGCTTAAAGCCCAAACCAGAGAATTGGGACCCAAGGACCCACTAAGGAGGTCAGCCCAAAGGAGGCCGCTCCAGTACTCAAAAAGCCCAGATAACCAGTCGCTCAGGCCATACGAGTTCGGCACACCCCAGACAGAGGTAGACCAGATCAATGAAGCTCATGTCGGCCCCTCAATGGAAAGAATAGTTCCCATCTTATATACGATTTGATCGGATATACAATATAGGAACAAATCAACATTAGATCCGCAGGGATGGAGGCAAATCAGAATCACGTTAGGATAGGAAAGGATCTTAGCAAAATCATGAGGCAGAATTCTAAGAGAATTCAGCCTCATGGGGTCTCAACCCCTATAAAAAGGAAGACACTCTCAACCTACAGATACGCAATTCTCAGCCCAAACTCTTGCCTAGACACCTCTCAGAGAGATATCTAACTTGAGCGTCGAAGTGCTTCCCGATCATAACTGGCCGGTAGGCGCTAACGGTGCTCTTTGCCTTGCAGCAGTTCGGCGGCGGAGCGAGAAGCATCCGGTGAGTTCAGTGACCAGGAGTCCGGTCCACTTTCTGTTCGAGTTCATCAGTATTGGGCCAGTTTGCCTGGTCCTGATTGTGCCGAACAAGCCCAAACAGTTTGAACCGCACACAACAATTATTTATATTTTCTTGTTGTCTTAAATTTAATTTTACTAATCTCAACAACACCTAAAAGTTTTCTTTCTCCTGCACTAATTGTAAAAATAAATAAGTACTTGAATTCATAGTCAAAATGAAACACAAACCAAACAGATTATTAACAAATAATCTCTATATATAATTCTTTTTTTTTTGGTTGTCTTAAATTTAACTTTACTAATTCTAGCAACACTCAAAAGTTTTCTTTATCTTAGAACTAATTGTTAAAATAAATAAATACTCGAATTCATAGTAAAAACTGAAACACAAACCAAACAGGTTATTAACAATTATCAAATAATAAGAAGCTATTAAATAAACTAATTAATCTATTTTGAATTAACAAAGAATAATTAATTGAGGTAGTATTAAAAAAAGCCCATTGGTGTTGGGGAAAGGAAAAACGAGGTTGGTTTTTCTTATTTGAACCGGTTTGCAATTTATCGCCGCTATTCCATTTCGATAACTAATTCGTTGGGTCTACGAGCACTGGATCGCCGGTTGGATGATTTCTTTTTGGAATCGTCACGATATACGTCACTGATCTGGGGTGGGAGTTGGAGAATTTTGCCGACGCCGATGCGAATGTCTCCGGCGATGAGAGAGGAGGGGGCGAAATGGTCATGGAGAAAAGAGTGGGCCAAACATGGTAAAAAGACTAAAAACAAATACAAAATGACAACGTTTTTGCCTTTTTTGAAGGGCAAATTAGATATTTGCACAAGGACAAAAACGAGAAAAGATTGGCAACAAAACTCGCTTTTTATCTATTTAATACTATAAAGGAAATATTGAATTTGGCAATTAAAAAAGATTGAAATTCTATCACATTTTTTATTTATATTTTTATCCATAAATTCTTTTTTCTTAAAAAAATAAAAATATAAATTCACTAAAATAACAACACTGTCTTCGTTAAACCGTTATCCGTAGTTACACATTATTCTTACTTCATCAACCATCCATGCATAGGAAAAAAATTTAAAAAAAAAAATACAAAAAATTTTCAACCGTTCGGCGCTCACTGACGCAGCTACTATGCCACCGCAGACTAGCCACCATGTCACCACCGATCATCCTACCAACTCCGCCGACCTCACCGGTGCGCGTTGACCACCGCCGTCCCAACTCTCGCGTCTTTCTCTCCTTCTTCACGGTATCTTCTCTCCCCGTTTACCTCTTTCTCTCTCCCCTCCTTGTGTGGTGGTGCCGGCACCATCGACCATCACAACCACCATCGGAGCCACCACACACCATCAAGTCTCTCTCTCATGAACCGATTTGTTGTGTTCGCGCATAACTCGAGCTTCCTTTGATCTGCTACGGTGGAACGACGGCACTGATTGTTGCAGATTTGGTCGTCGTGGTCGCCGGTTATGTTCGACGAGCTTCATCCCATGTCTGACGGCGCCAATTTTCGCAGACGCAGTCATCGTGGTTGCCGCAACCACAGACACGCTCTGTCTCTCATTTTTGTGCTCCGTTTCGCACACGCTCTGTATCTCATTTTTGGCTTGGGCGCAAACAGAACTGGTGAATGGGGGGCAAAGGGATTCCGCTGTGACATAAGTCACAGCAGGGATGCTTCGATTTTATTTTTAATTTTAATTAGAATTTTATAATTTAATTAAAATCGTTTATTATTTTAAATTTGATGAGTAGTTAATTTGTATAAAAATATAAGTCAATCGGACATCACTATGTATATGATTGAAGCATATTTATTTTCACATAAAAGAACTGACTTATTAGATTTTAAAAATAAAATGTAAGCTAAATGTGAGCCTATCATATGAATAAAAATATCTGATTAACTTGAGTTTTTACACAAATTAACTACTCATCAAATATAAAATAATAAATAATTTTAATTAAATTATAAAATTTTAATTAAAATAAAAAATAAAGTCACAACAGGAAACTTATGTCACAGCTCCGGTTCCAGTGAATGGGATATTGGGATTGCTTTAAAGATAATTAGATAATGGATTGCTTTTTCACATTTCCTGAATGGGATATTGGGATTGTTTTTTAACTTTCAAAGATCACTTTAAAAAAATATTTAAAATATCATTTTTTATAACAAAATAAATTAATTGAATTTAAATAAAATTTAATATTTTAATTATAAAAAAAATGATATTATATGTACAAGATTATTATAACGTGTTTTTTAAGATTTTTAATCAAGTTTTTTTAATTGCAAAAATTTATTGATCTATTAAGATATGTAAATTTTTTTATATTTATGTTTTTACATATTTAGATTCAAAATATTAATTTAAATATGATAATATTTAAATTAAATTTTTTTTTAAATAATAGACTTTTAAAATTGATATTAATAATTTTAAAAAATTTACATTCGTAATACCTAATTTTTAATACGTATCATTTGATATTTTTAATACCGTTATATCGCAACGTATAATAAAATTACTATTTAAACTTAAATATATAAATATATATATATATATATATATTTAAAATTATTGTCACTTATTAAATTAAATTATGTGATCATGATTTTTAAATTAAAAATTTTTATTTTAAAATATTTTTTTTTGAGTTGCGCACGCGTGCATTGGTCG
>JAOTRH010096964.1:0-16162 GCA_034768845.1 Heliamphora exappendiculata
ACCCATATAAGATCGCACCCTCTAATAAATCAAAATAACGAATATTAAATATACACAAATCAATAATTATTTCAAGACGATGAGGATAAGCACTATTCATAATAACTTTAGAGTGTAAATTAATTTATATAGTCAGTATAAAATTAATTATCCCAAATGTCCCGTTAAATACACACAAAGTGTACTAGTACTGAGAGTCGGAATAATAGACGACGGTATTTTCTATTCTCCGTAACCAAGACAGGCCTGCTAAAATTCTTTGCTATAGTCGTACCGATGGTATGTTCATTTCTATCTAAATTGTGAACATAAAACTTATATTCTACAAGAACCTAAAATTTGATCTTCTATGTGCAAGCCGTACTCTACACACCAGATTAAATACTATATAGAATATCGAACATCCATGCATAACATTTGAAGAAATGATCCATATACATTGCTCATAAAAATTCTCATAAAATAAAAAATTTATTTTATTAAAATAAAATTAAATACTAAAATCATAGTTTCCAGTATCCCAACCCTAATAGTGAGTTCAATTGACTGGGTGTTCTGGTTGATGGTTCAGTCGACTGAGGTTGGATGTTCAGTCGACTGACCTGTGGTGGTGGAGAATTTTTGATTTTCCAATAGCTTTTCAGTTGAGTGACTTCCTTTGCGGGGCTGGACTTATAAATATCAACCTTTTAGAAGATATTTTAAAAACCTAACTTCTTGCACAAGTTTATTTTCTTTACTCCACCTTCTCTCTAGCTTTTCATTGGGCCCGAGCTTGGTTTTTGGAGATCGAATAGTGGATTCTTAGTATCCATGCCGAGGGCTTTGCATTCATCCGGACGGAATCTCATTTCGACGAAGTTTAATTTTTGAGGCATGGAGTTTTTGACTCAACGAGGTAGGATCCTAAATTCTCATGTCTTAAAAGGGTTCTATGTGGAATATTATGCGTTTTTACCATTTTAAAATGCATGAAAAGTTGTTTTAGGTGTTTAATCCCTATTTGATTGGACGAAATGGCTTTTAAAGTGTTTTTATGGTTTATTCCATATTGTTGGACGTGTGGATGTTCATGATTTTCAAAAAGGAGGTTTGAAAACGAAGAGATTTATGTAAAGTTTTGAAAATCGTGTTTTAGAGGTTTAGAGCTAACCCTTGCGGTTGAGCTTGGATTTTAAATGTTTGGTTGAGCTGTGAGTTTATTTCTATGGTTATGTGAACGATACGATGGTATGTATGTGGATATCTAGTACATGGCTATGTACGTACTTATATCTGTTGAATCATACCAAAAATTACATATTAGGGCAAGTGATTGTCCCGCGGTGAAAAACCGCGAAGACAAGTGATTGTCCCGCTGTAAAAGACAGCGAAGAACTTGATGATTGGGTTAGTATTATCCCACGGTGAAAAACCATGAAAGAATAAGGCATGCATATGAACTTTTTGTGTATACTTGCTCTATTGTCGAACATTGTTAGATGTCGAGTGACAACGAGAAAACTTGTGATTTTTCAGAAGTAAAATCGTTTTTTTTTTTGCTCGTGTGAGTCGGAATATTTCTATTATTCGTGTTAGCATGTTTTGCATTTAAATTCATGCTAGTCTGTTTTCTATTGGGCTTCGGTTCACGGCGTGAGATTTGTGAAAATCTTTTTCAAGTGACGATGATCATGAGTGTTGATCCAATGGAGCCCTGGAGGCAGAAGACTTTTGTTTAAAGTTTTTTTTTATTTTAATTCGTTATGAGATCATGCACTGTTACATGTATCACCTATTCTTGGAGGTGCATTTTGTAAGCCTTGAGGTGATATTTTATGCATGTATGGAATGTATGTTTATTTTTTAGAAGAACCCTAGGTTTGGGGTGGGACAGTTAATTAGAGTAACCATCATGAACAAGTATCCCTTACCCAAGATAGATGATCTTTTCAACTAGTTATAAGGAGCAAAAGTGTTATAAAAAATTAACCTGAGGTCGGGGTATTACCAATTGAAGGTAAGGGAGTCAGACATATCTGAGACTGCTTTTAAGAACCGTTATGGTCATTACAAGTTTGTAGTAATGCCATTTGGTTTGACTAATGCGCCCACAGTATTTATGGATTTGATGAATTAGGTCTTTAAAAGATTTCTAGATAAATTTGTGATTATGTTTTTCGGTGACATTCTAATATATTCACAAAGTAAAAAAGAACACATGGATTATTTGAGAATTTCTTTACAAACCTTAAGGGACCACAAATTGTATGCAAAGTTTACTAAGTGTGAGTTTTGGTTGAACCGAGTGGTGTTTTTGGGTCATGCTATATATGGGAACAGAATCTAAGTAGACCCAGCGAAGGTTGAAACTATAGTAAAAAAAAAATTTTAGATAATTAATTGTAACATAAAAAAAAATGTACATGATTCTTAGGGGCATACCCCAGGTAGCTACATCACTTACCAATCAAAACACGAAAACAACATTAACAACCTGACCCACATAACCCCCGCTTGGCAGCGGGGGAAACTATCCATGCACAACCCGCATGGATAGAAAGCAACAAAACCAGCAGAAATCGACAACACCAAACCTTGCAGAAACAATTTAGTCTACTAACAACAAAAACCCAACCAACCCACAACCAAGTTATTAGGGAAAGGAATACCAGTTTAAAGGACCACCAGGGGACCGTTTCTTTTTCTTTTTGCTATTACTATCCTTCATTTCTAAGTTTTTCTTTGCGGTAGAGGCTAAATTTTCATAGAAACCTTCATCAGCGACATCCAAGAGTGCTCGAAAGGAATTTGAGAGAAGAACTCCATGTACCGCTTGCTACTTTACACCCACATCTGCTAACGTTGATAACTCCAAAGAAGTAGCATCAACCTCAAGCACCTCAGCCACATCTATAGAATTCTCCCTTACCTTGCTTAACCCATTTACACAAGACACTAAAGCATCCTCCTACCCTTTAACCACCCAAGTCCATACCTATTGCTGCTCCAATGGAACGTCCTTGCAATTACTAAGCTCAAGACTGAGAACAGGATCACAAACGGCAATAGGGTTATTCACTTTGGCACATACTTCCAAGGCAACATTACCCCCTTTGTTCAGAGCTTCCAACACTCTACTCTCAGCTCCAGTTACTTGCTCCCCTTTAGTGGGAGAAGGTTTAGGATTACATTTGTGGCTAAACACTTTACAAGCTGTGTATGTGGGTGGAATCCGCTGGTACTCCACCCGGATAGCCACCGCATCACCATCGATCTTCACTATCACCTCATGAGGGAGTTCATCCCCAACGAAAATTTCCATACACACCCTTGCAAAGTCTAACCTCTTCTTGGTTCTTGTGGCTTGATCAACATGCATAGGTCTGCCAATGGTACTGGTAATTCTGCAAAAACCTGAGGCAGTCCAACATTCCAACAGGAGTTTATGAAGTTTAACCCACGTTAGGATGGAAGATGGGTGAGTTGTAGAGGCAACCAACATTCTCTTCCATTCTGTTAGAACCAAATAACGCTTGGAGTAGAAATAAGGACCTCCTTCCAAAACTTTTAACTTGGTGGTTTCATCTTTGAACTCAAAGAAAAAACACGAACCTATCTGTTTAATCGATTCAGGTGCGTACTCCTGCCACACAATCCTCACTATAGCACACAGGAGATTATATGGCATTTTCCCATCTAGGAAGTACCCAATGAGACAGTTGTTCCATGGGTTAGTGCCAACATTAGATTCATCCAATTCCACAATAGCTTTGTGACCACGTTGCATCTCAGGAAAATGCTCAAGTTTCATTACTTTTGAGGGGGTCTGAGCCTTGGAAAAGGAGGACTAATTTTTAGGTTTACCTGGGTTTGGATGAGGATCTGGGACGTGTGAGACCGTAGCTTGCGTAAAGGATCCAAATGTAGAGGAGTTAGAATCCCCATTTATAGCCACATCAGCCTTAACCGTAGGGTCACTGGGTGGGGAAATGAAAGTAGCAAAATAGGTTGAAGGACTATGATTTGGTTTAGCGACATCAGTTACAAAGTTAGGGTTTTCGTGAACCGGGTGGTTAGAAGAGGATATGGTGGTGTGAAAATCCGAATGGGTCCTCTGAAATACATGTGATTAAGGAATGCTGGGTTATGGAGTAATTCATGCACCAAGACGGGTACCACGGACAGAAGGGCAGAAATCTAAAGAGGATTACGGTGAGGCTTTAGGTGTGACTTGGAGCCACAGATGTGGAGATTGGACAGAGTGAAGGTTGGATTGAGGATGAGAAATACTCCTCTATTTCAAATGAACCTCATTTGAGTCAATTGCAAGATAGAAAGAATCGACGGCCATGGATGTTGCAGGTAAAACCTCCATCTTAGGAAATCACCAGAACCTGTCGCGAGCAAGAGAGGATGGCAGGAGCAACGCCGGAGGTAGGTGGCGACACCGGACAGGTCACCGTTGGTGGTGGAAAGCTAGGGCGGCGGCTAGCCGATCAGCGGTGGCAAAGGCAACGCGTGGTGCTCTGCGCCTATCGTCGCACCTTGCGTTGCACACAGAGATTGTGTCAGAGGACGTTGCTTGGTATAACTATAGTAAATTGGGTGAGACCAACCAACAAAACAGAGATACACAACGTTTTAGGGCAGGTTGGTTACTATTGGAGATTTATTCAAGACTTTTTTTTATTTGCAAAACCCATTACTCGGTTAACCTAGAAGAGTGTGAAGTTTGAATGGTCGGACCAATGTGAAAGGAGTTTCCAAGAACTAAAGTCTAAATTGGTGTTAGCCCCTATACTCACCCTCCCATCAGGAAATGAAGGTTTTGTAGTCTATAATGATGCATTACACCAAGGGTTGTGTTGTGTTTTGATGCAAGATAGGAAGGTAATCGCATATGCCTCTAGACAGTTGAAGCCTCACGAGATGAATTAACTTACCAACAACCTGGAGTTGGCTGCGATTATCTTTGTAGTCAAAATATGGAGATACTATTTATACGGAGTCACTTGTGAAATATTTACCGACCATCAAAGTTTGAAGTATATCTTCACTCAGAAGGAGTTAAACCTAAGACAGTGGAGGTGGATGGAATTAATTAAGGACTATGATTGTACGATCCACTACCATATAGGAAAAGCTAACGTTGCAGCAGATGCCTTAAGCCAAAAATCGTCAAGAAGTATAGCGTACCTTCGGACAGTATAGAGTAGTATGTTTTTTGATATGCTATCGCTTGGGACCATCCTCGCAATAGGAGAAAATGGGGGCTTCTTAGCAACTCCTAAGGTAAAGTTGACCTTGTTAGACCAAATTCAAGTAGCCTAATTAGCAAATAGTCAAGTGAACAAGATAAGGGCAGAGACAATTGGTAAAGGAAAGATGAAGTATAAAGTTCAGGATGATGTCTCAAGGTTTAGTCATCGACTGTATGTGCCTAATAATAAAGAGTTAAGAAGATAAATTTTAGATGAAACTCATAAGTTAGCATTTACGATGCACCTTGGAAGCACGAAAAAGTATAGAGATCTGAGGGAAAGATACTAGTGGAGTGGGATGAAGAAAGATGTGGTAGACTTTGTGGCAAAATGTTTAGTATGCCAGCAAGTTAAGAATAAACACCAGAAACCCGCAGGACTATTACATCCCTTACCTATACCTGAGTAGAAGTGGGAACACATCACCATGGTTTTTGTAATTGGGTTACCACGATTACCCAAGGGAAACAATGCTATATGGGTAATTGTAGGTAGATTAACGAAGTCGGCACACTATCTATCGATAAAGATGAAATTTTCTATGAACCAGTTTGCACAACTGTATAATGATAAGATCATTTGTTTACATGGCATACCAGTTTCAATAGTATCAGATAGAGATCCATGTTAAAGTTTAGCACAGGCTTTTACCCACAAACTGATAGCTAATCAGAGAGAATGATTCAAAATTTGGAGGATATGCTCAATGCATACGTCTTAGAATTTGCCGAAAGTTGGGAAAAATATTTGTCGTTAAACGACTTTGCGTATAATAATAGTTTCCAATCGACCATAGGAATAGCCCCTTACAAGGCATTGCACGGTAGGAAGTGTCGGAACCCAATATGTTGGGAAGAAGTCGGAGAAAATAAGCTACTCGGCCCTGAAATTGTGCAAATCACTATCAATAAGATAAAGTTGATCCGAGAAAGATTGAAGTAGTCTTAGGACTAACGAAACGTTATGCGGATAATTGGAGACATGACCTGGAATTTAAAGTCGAAGATCACGAGTTCTTAAAGATATTGCCATGGAAAGAAGTAATGAGATTTGGGAAGAAAGGAATGTTGAGTCCCCGTTACATTGGGCTATATGAAATTATTAAAAGAATTGGGAACACAGCATATCAATTAGCCCTCCCTCCAGATTTGTCAGGATTGCACGATGTATTTCATATCTCGACATTAAAGAAATACATGCCTGACCCTTCTCATGTACTGACAGCACAACTTGTCAATCTGAAACCTGACCTTGCGTACGAAGAAGAGCCAACACAAATACTAGACAGGAAGGAATAAGTTCTACAAAATAAAGTCATTCCATTAGTACAAGTGTTGTGGCAGAGACATTCGGCAGAGGAAGCCACAGGGGAATGGAAAGAGGATATGCAAAGGAAGTATCTCCATCTTTTTGAATAAGCTAAGTAAATTTCGAGGATAAGATTTCTTAAAGGGGGGCCTTAGAAACCAATAGAAATAAGGTACGTTTCAAATATAGTTTTCTTTTAAGGAAGACGACCCAATCGGTTAATAGTCTGAAAGCGATTTACTCTAATAACCTAATATTCAGCAGCTAATTATAAAAATAAATAATGAATAATTAATTAGTAAAAAAATCAAATTAAAATTCTTGACAAAACCTTATAATTTATTCTAAAACCAAGTCTCAAGATCTTACATCTTATAAATTATTGGTAGTAAAAAATTTAAAATAAAACTAAATTTCGTACTTCAAAAAATTTTATGATAATTTCAACTGCACAATAAATCATAAAAATACATTAAATGTTTATACCAAATTTTTTAAAACTTTTCCAAACTAAAATTTTACATCAAAACTTCATGCCACATAAAATATACAAGATAATGCCACTTGGCATGCTTTATCCATGCAAGGTAACACACGTAAAACACCTGTCTTCAAGAATTGCCTATAAAAAGGCCATGTTTTAGCTATTTTCTCCACACAACACACACATGAATTGAAAAGAATGAAAATTATTAGAAGAACCAAATAAACAAGTAGAAAAGAAGAAACTGAGAGCTTTTTCCCTGACCGTGCAGACCCCCACCTCCTCGTGTGCTACGAAGCCACCAAACCACCGTTGCACCGAGCACCATCCAGCTTCATCGCCGGCGTTGCCACCACCCCCCACCATGACCACCATCACCTCTCTCTCTCTCTTTCTCTCTCTCTCTCTCCTGGATACACCACCACCACCACTAACATACCACACCAATCAACACCTACCGCCAACCACCGCGTAAGCCCCCACCTCCATAACCGTCGCCACCATCAACCCGTAACCACCTCCACCACAAAATAACAGCACCACCACTGCACACCAACAACCACCATACACACACCAAAAACCACCGAACACCACCTTGCAAATCACCACTCCACCACCTCGCAGCACCCCATGCATTGTCATCGTTCTCACTCCTCTCTCCCCTCCCTCCCCTCCCTCTTTGCCATTCTCCTCTCCACCAAACCACCACCAACCGCCACCCATCACCACTGCCACGCCACCACCACAACTCCCTAGCACTGCCACGACCTCCACGGCCACCATGGATCACCCTCGAACCATCGTTTTAAAGACTCCCTGTTTTAAAAATTTTCAAAAAATGGTTTCACCGAGCCACTTGCTGGTGCCACCGCAAACCTCTAAACCTGCTGTCGTAAGTTTGATTAGAACCACTCGAGGCCACCTTCACATAGCCGCCAACAGGCGTCAATTTTGACATCCGCATTGTTCGTACAACAAGCCCGAAGTTGGAAGGAACCACCAAAACCCACTCTGTTTTTCCTTTCCCCTCTCGCCTGTGGCTGCATACATGAAATTTTTTTCTTCTTTCTTTAATGAATGTTTTAAAAGCATATTTTCTTATTGTTTTTTTAAACATTAAAATAAACCAATTTTTTTTAATAAAAATACTAAATACCGTAAAATAAGTTTTAGAAATTTTAAAATTTATAAAAATAGAACAATTTGGAAAAAATATCAGATTTTTTTACTAAAAGATTAGTATTTTTGTTTATTTACTTAAAACGTAACAAATTACAAATTTATTCGAATTAATTAAGTGTATAAAGGAAAATATATACAAATAGATTTAACCTAAATTTTATTGTTATTTAGAAATTTTAATCGTAAAATTAATAATGACAATTTTTTAAAGTATGTAACTAAAATTGTAGAAACCTAATATTTTTGTCTAAAGTGGGAAACTTAAAACTTAATATTTTCAAAGTTATTGGGATTAATTAACTAAATTATTACAATAAAATTTTAGCGAAACTTCTATATTAAAAGTATTATTATTTTAGATCAAGAATAAGTATTAATAATAGGAAATTTTAAAAGTACGGAATTACAAAAATGTAATATCCCATGCTTATGAGTGTGAATTTGGTTTTTTTTTTTGCTAGGCACCAAGGTCTCACCATTGGAAGTTTAAGTTAGGATCGTGAACGAGAAAATAGTTTTGTTAAATCACGATGAGAGTGTTTAGTATTATCTTGAACCATGATACCTGAATTATGCTTCAAAACTTGCTTTATTACCCATGTTTCGAACCATGTGAACTTGTGATAGCATAATGTTTGTACTCAAATGCCATGATGTGCTATTTTTAAAAATACTATTTGTATCATTTGAAAGGTATGTGTGTAAAAGAAGGATTTTGTCAATGTAATCAATGCTATGCTATGTTGTTCTAAAGTGTTAAGTTATAAGGCTTTCGGCCCTTTAATATCCCATTATGGGAGGTTACCCAATTATGAGTTTTATTTGTCCCTCTGGAGAGAGGTTTTCCATTGAGCGGGGTTGATTTTCCCTTGAAGGCCTTTCGGACTAAGTCCCAAGTTATAACACATACCACTTGTGCTTGGTGGAGAGTAGCCATTATTCCATCACGTTGCTATTCTTGCATTAAGAATCGAGATTACGGTACCATCAGAACTTTCGGTTGTGAGGTTGATGACTACTTGGACACTATTGGGTATGGGCTGTGAATGAAACATTGTTATTTCTGTCATGCCCCAAATTCTAGGGTCACGTGAAAAGCTCATCAAACCACCATTTATAAGAAGAGAGGTTTTTACGTGTAGAACAATCAACCAAAAATACAGCTTTTGGAATTAAAAAGAGTACCTAAGGTTTATCTCTCAGTACAACATATATACCATTCCATACATGCATAATATATCGTCTCAAGACTTACAAAACACACCTTCAGAAACATGCATCACATCCAGGAATACATGTTTTCATAACAAAAGGAAAAACTATACGCAGTCTTCTGCCACCACGGGCACCGCTAGATCAATTCCTCGTGATCATCAATAACTAAAAAAAGATTTAACAAATTCCACTACGTGAGCCAAAGCTCAATAGGAACAGACTATGACGCAGTAAAGTAGGATATGCAAATACATAGCATATAGTTGACTCAACCACACGAACCTCAAAACGGTTTTACTTCATAAAACCCCGAGTTTTTCATTATACTTTCACGAGTCTGAAATCGGTTTCCATCATCAAAATCAAGCATTTCAACAATGCAAATAACGTTTAACAGTTAAAGAAAAATAGTAACAAAACGTTATTTTTCACTCGAATCACACAGCCGAGAAAATAATTCCTATATACTGACTCTGTCACACCACGGACAAATGCAACAACTATAGACTGCCCATTACCTATTCTTAAATCATTTAAGACCTATTAGGTAATGACAAGTTCTATACGGAGTCACAACAACGTAAACCACTTCATTTACGGACTATAACCGAGAGAAACAAAGCACCCACCCCTTCTTTACGGGGATTAACCCAAAGGAACAAAGGTACCTACTTGTGCAAGTTTTTAGAATTTTACCGAGGAGCAATAGTGGCCCAATATACCCGCTATCTTGGTACATCTATAAAATTATTTAAAAATTAATCCGTAGCTCGACTACAAAAATATATAAACAATTATTTATTAATCATGTATAAAAAGATCCAATGACCAACCGCCACATAATCCATCAATCATGGAGATCAAATAACATTTTCAAAATATTTTTTTTTCGTTTCTCTCAAAACATTACAAATTTAATACTCAACCCCGAGGGTTAGCTCTAAACCTGTAAAACGCAGTTATCAAGATTTTTATAAATCCTCCATTTTCAAAATCACTTTTTTGAAAACCACGAACATCCATTAGTTCATATCATGTAATAAACTAAGAAAAAAGCGTAAAATATGCTTTTTATCCAAATAACAAGGTTTAAACATAAAATACGACATTTAAAGCATTTTCAACTGGTAGAAAAACGTATAACTGCATGTAATATCCTTTAACGACGACATAGTCTAGGATCCTACCTCAGACAGTCAAAAACTCGACGCCCAAAAATTAAACTTCGTCGGAACGAAAATTCATCCGGATGAATGCGAAGCCTACAGCGTGGATAGTAAGGATCCACAAGCTGATCTTCAAAAACTAGGCTCGGGCTACCCAAAAGTCTAAAGAGACGCTAGAGAAAAGGAAAACTTAGGCAAGAAGAAATGTTTTTTCAAAATATCTCCAGGTTCAAATATATATAGACCACGAAAAAATAGGGGTTTAATCGACTAAACCTCCCCCTTCAATCGACTGAATAAGGCTACTGAAATGCTAAAAAGCTCCATTGACACTACCCAGTCGACGGGCCTACCCACGTCAGTCGACTGACCCAACTCACTATCGACCCAGTCGACTAGATCACCTAGTTTAGTCGACTGGATGACGACAAAAACAACTGTTTAAAAAAAATAGGTTTTTCAGCCCGGAAGCCAACCAAACAAGCCTTAGCAAAATCCGAGAAAGCGTAAAACACATATTAACATGCTATTCTATGACAAAGAAGCATAAACAAACACATCGAATATATATATAACAAAAAAAAAGACGAAATCGGGTGTCACAACTTTAAATTGTGGCGATTTTGCCAAAAATTTTACTTTTAAACTATAAGACAGTGAATTCAATGAATTGTGGCTATGGAGCCTAAATGATACTTTTGCGAAGATTAATGAGCAAGTTCTTCATAACTTACGAGATTTTGTAAAAAGCATGATGCTTTAGTAATGTAGTATTCTTATATCCCTTGTGAAAAAGCAAAATGTTGTTAGTATTCTTAAATGATTGTTTTCCCATATTATTCATTGTAATACTAAGTGCATTCTTCAATAACCTTGTGGTTGCAGATAGCGGGAATGGCTGGAGGTTGGTCCACCACAGTCGTCAATCAGATGTCATTTTGCTTTACTCTCTTAAAATAATATGAAGAAATATGAGACTTTTAGTTAATGTGATGTAGGTTTGGATGTACAAGATGAAGTATCCCTATTATGTATAGTTACTTTACTCCCTATAAATAAATGATTTTGATTTTGACTCGTATCAATATTCTTTTAACCGCTTTAAATCATATTAGTTTTCTGAATTTTTCAAGTCCCTTAAAAGAGGGTGTAACATGAAAAGAACATAGCAAACCCATTAACTAAAGGATTAGTGCGCAAACTAGTCATTGAACATCGAGGGAAATGGGACTGAAGCCTATAAATTAGTTGCCATAGTGAACGCCTAACCTATGTGATTGGAGATCTCATGAATTAGATTCATTAGGTAATAACAAAGCTGTAGGGTGACTTGGATGAGCACTAATAAAAAAATTGAGGGGAATTCCATGGTCTCATTCCTATGGTGAATAGTGCTCAGTACTATGACGGCTTAAAGAAGAGTATAGCTCTGAATGCATCCAAGGTAGAATTCTGCGGGGTGTTGGTCACATATCACCCTTAAAGGATAAACCTATATGAGTGTGGCAGTGGGGTCGTTGCTGTGGGAAATTGGGCTAATCTCTAAAGACACTCATGGAAATGAGATATGTGCACATAACCGTCTAACACGCAAAATCGTTCTAGAACCATTGTAACTGCCCATACTATGTATGTGGTAAGTGTGTTTGGCATAAAGGACCTAGTTCAAGACGTTGTTCCCTATTATTCGTTCAAACTAAACTTGCTAACACTAAGTGTTTGTTCAAGTCCAGAAGACACTTATACACCGATTGCATAGTAAATAATACTCTCATAAAATTTTCAAATTGTGTAGGGGATTGTTAATTACAATTTTAAATTTTATAAATTTATTTTAACTAATAAATTTATAAATTACTTATTTTATTATTTTATATTCTTAGAAGAATTTCTTGGAAGTGTTTATCACACATCCCAATGATTCATAAATTGGCATGTGTTGTCTATAAAAAGAAAAAACACACACACACACACACAAAGTAAGGAATCTTGAATTGCTTCAATAGGATTGGAGGAAAGGCATGGGCAATGGTAGAAGGATTGAAGAGGAATGGAAATGCCTTAATTGACATTGTCTCCTAATGTTTCTCTCTGTCTTTCATTCTCTATATATTTTGTCTCTCTGTGTCTTCCTCTTCTTAAAGTTGTATTGTGCTAGTTTTAGGCAACCTAAGAGAAGTGGTGAATTAGGTCTTAAAAAAGATAATAACAATTTTTAAAACTGTTTTGAAAACTTTTTAATATTGTAAACAAATATAGCAAGATAATTAAATATTAAAGCATAGCAAATATTAAAGAGGTTAGAAATAGAGAGAATGAACTAAACAACAAAGATTTATAGTGGCACTACTACATTAATTTTAACAGATCTCAGTTTTTAACCGAGATCTTATTGAATCGATCTCGATTACAAACCGAAATCTTTTCGAGTGAGATTAAAAAATGGGTACTTTTAATCTCGATCACAAACCGAGATAACAACTATTTTTAATCTCGGTCAACAACCGAGACAAAAAGAGTTGTAATCTCGGCAAAAAATCGAGACTAAAAAATCAAAAATCGAGAAAAAAAAGATTTTAATCTCGGTAAAAAACCAAGACCAAAACGATTCCAAATCGAGATAAAAACGATTTTAATCTCGGTAAAACATCGAGACCAAAATGATCCAAAACTGAGATAAATATACGTTTAATCTCAGTCGAAAATCGAGATAATCAATACTTTTAATCTCAGTCAGAAATCGGGATGAAAAATACTTTTAATCTCTGTCAAAAATTGAGATAAAATATACACAACTTGCATTTAAACTATTAGCTTTTGCAATAGCATCAGAGCAACACAACAAAAGCTAAAACATAACCAAAAGTTGTAAGAACTGTACATAACCAATCCAGTATAACACTAGTTATAACATCAGAACAACAAAAGATATACATAACCAATCCAGTAAACACAACTAAACTTAACCCAACTTTTCATCAAAATATTAGCAATCAATCATATACATCATATATAAGAAACACTAAAAAGCTCATATATTTCATAATATAACTCGTGCATATTCCAAATTAAGATTAAAAAAATATTGTTTAATATGCTCCAGTTCACACCACACTTAAAGTTCCCCTAAAAAATAACTATCTTGTAGGAGAGAAAAATTCCCATAGTATAGTCTAAAAATGCCTAGGAAATGTCCACAAAGAGTCTAAAAATAGCTAGGAATATGCCTGGGAGAAGCCACATGAAAGAGTTGCCAATGGAATGGGCAAGAAAGCTAGCCTTCCATCATGAAGCACCAAAGGCTCTAGGTATCTTTATGTTGGCATTCTTCACTGGTCACCACATAAGCTTCTTGCCACACGCAATTTATATATAAATGGTTTTCCTAAAAGAAAAATATTATGCATAGGGTTAACTTCAAGATATATAGTTAAATGATTTTTCTATAAGAAGAATATCTTGCAAAATAGAACTCATATATTATTTAAATTGAAATTGATCCATTCAACTCGCACTTCATCAAGTTCGACTTCTGTGTAAAAAAATTTCTCATTGGACTACAAGAGTTCATTGAAAAAAAATAAAAATAATTAACAACAAATTGTATTAGTATAGTAGTAATTACAATAACACTGGGAAGTAAAAAATTAAACTTACATTTGATCTCTTTAAAATGTTCATACCTTTAATCAAATCATTCATAAATCTCATCACATAAAACTCACAGTCCAGGAAGATTCCAAGAAAATAACATGTCAAATATAACAACAAATGTAACAACAAAAGTTAGTCAAAGAAAAATACATCTAGAACTATGAAGACAAGGAACCAAAAAAATCATCTAGCAATATGGTACAAGCTAGCGGATCATGTCAGGAATAGAATCATCTAGCAATACAGAACAAAGGCCCAATTAGTAATTATTAATGAATGTTTCCTTCAACTGCTTATTTATGTACTTGTTATAGTCAATATTCAGAGGTATAAAAACAGAAGGTTAAAAAAAAGGAATGAATAACAAAGAAAATGTACAGAGCAAACAAGTCAAAGGAGGTGAAAACAATTGAATATGTTTTTCCATGTATAGTATGCTTGCCAAATTCAAGTGTCAATAAAGGACTTTGCATTTCAAAAGACAAACCATGACATGACATTAAATGACCAATAACTTCCAATTTAGCAAACACAGATGCCACAAGCACATTTTTGTAAACAAAAATGAGAGATAAGCAGGATGAGCAAACTTGAAGTTGAGTCGCTAGATAGATACATGATCTTCATGGATAATGATTGTTATAGTAAAATACTTTGAGAACAGTATTTCCAAAAGGAGCTTGCTGCCATAGCGCATGCACGCAACTGATTCAACAATTGAGAGATTTTTCATATATTGACTAGGGAACTTCCTCGGGCGAAAGTCCTTTAAAATGAACCTATTGATAAACTAACACCATTTCAGCCCTAGATTTCTGCTTCTCAATATCTGAAACATATGAAGGAAATCTGTACACAAGCATGAATGATGCCTTTCTTGTTGCATGCTGATGTTAGGAAACCATGCTATGGTAAGACTCTTTCAAATAAAAAATGGATGAACCCCCCACCCCTGGAGGGTAATCCTCTGAATGCCTGCAATTACGCACAAACCACAAGTATTGGTAAAGTCAAAGCGCTTCCAGCAAGAGTCGAATACAAGACCTCCAGGTTTACTGTTCTCAATGACGACACCAGACCTATGGCAAAACTTGTTTTCTATGAAATGCTGGAACCTAGATAAGACGGTTCTTTGCTAAAAGATGCAAAGCACAACATTTTATTAGAACCATTTTAACAGAACCAGTTGGCATCTTATATATTCCACTTCATAGAGGTAAGGGGTAATATATATAATAGAAAGTAAGCCCTTTAGAAAGAGATAGAGTGTTTCTCTACAAAAAAAAATAATATTCTATTCAAAAACTAAACCAAAAAATAGAAGCTTTGTTCCTATTTAATAGTATAGATGATTCTAATACATTTCAGCAGAATTACCCAAAAAATATATTTCAGCGGATCCTATTAAGGCACATTTTTATTATAATACCATCAAAGTAAATTAACCATATCATGCACTTGAGATGAAGACCATAAAAGTTTTTACGGTCCTATAGGTAGCCAGTACTTCAATTATTCACTACATCATCTCACGTTAACATAGCAAGGGAAACAAAAAGGAAAAAATATGCACATATGCACAATGGCTAGCAAGAATTTATAAATACCAAGAATGTAGGGGCTTCTGTTCACCAAATCTCCAAAAATGCAATACCAGTAATAACGGCAAGAAATGCTGATTTAAGGAGAAAAATTAACTTTCCAGAAAAGACTTCAGAGAACATAAACATACTAATCTTCTTGATTTTTATTTCTTTCTTGACTTTCAGCTTTCAAAAAAATAATATAAAGAGCAAGATTCCCATTCCAAGAATAGAAACATACCAAGAATAGTTATTTTTATTTCTTTCTTGACTTCCAGCTTTCAAAAAAACAATATAAAGAGCAAGATCCCCATTCCCCCTCTCCCC
>JAOTRH010096975.1:0-16162 GCA_034768845.1 Heliamphora exappendiculata
AATTTATTTCGATTAAATATTTTTTTATTTAATTAATTCAAAATTCAAAATTAATTTCTACGTTTTTTCAAGATATCCGATTTTTAAACAAAATCATCTTAAACGTGATATTTTGTAAAAAATAAAATATTTAAAGTTTTATCATTTAACTAAAATTAATTAATTAAAAAACTTAATTTTATTTTCTATTATAAAATATTTTAATATAAATCAAAATTTTTAATTAATTAAATTAACAGGATAAATAAAATAGATATATACAATCATCTCCGTAGTTCATATATATATATATATATCTATATATAAACACGAAGTATATATCCTAATTTTATGTTCCAAGTGAAACGTTAGAGCGTTTTAGTCTCCCAAAGAGAATAAGTTATATTAATTCTTGTTTACCTTTGATTTTGCGTCCTTATTGCATAAGCCTTTCCTGATACTATATGATATAACAATATATATTATGTCAGTCTCATATATATATTAGAATATACATCAAACCAGTATCGGGAGAGAAAAAGTCACCGGCAACCACCAGCCACTGCCGGCACCACCTTGCCGCCACCTTCAGGCAGCTCCTGCCGCCTCATCCGAGCTTCATTTTTTACGAGTTTCATACCGTTGAAAAACTCTCAAAGTATGAAATTCTTTTGTCAAAAAATTTACTGGAAAACAGCCTGTAAAGTGGCCGAAAAAACTGTCTGAACCATAAAAAACGCTGCTGGCCGCAACAGCACTGCACTGCCAACTTCCTAAGGTTTTTTTGACCTCTTCCCGAACTCCATTTTGACATACTTTATACCGAAAGAAAGCTCTCAAAAAGTACTATTCTTTGTCAAAAAATTTACTTGAAAAGCCACAGCCCATTTGGGCTTTTTTCAGTGGTTTTTTGGTGTCTTTTTTTTTTTTATATAAAAAATAGCTCAAATATCTAGCCATATGATACTTCGAAGAAGGCCCCAAAAATAGTCTTAAAAAGTTTCAAAAAATAGCCCCAAACCTGCTACTGTAGCGCCTCCGCCGTCGAAAAAAACCACCGCTGTTTTTACCTTTTTTAATACACTGTTTGGCCCAGTTTTTTTTAGTTTTTGGATAATTTTTAAAGTATGTTTTATTACTATTTTATGCCCAAAAAAATGCTCAAAAAATAGTCCAAAAAATGGCCCAAAAAATCATCAAAACCGCCGTCAGCAAAGCCGCTGGAACCAGGATACTTTGGTGATTTTTTCTCGCTATTTTTGACTTGTTTTTATGCTGTTTTTATGCATAAATACCGTAGAAAACTGACAAAAAAAACTATTTAAAACTATTAAAAATTTACCGCGATCCGTGGCACGTAAAAACCCGAACCACTGCTGGTGCCACCTCCATTCTTCGTGTTCTTGGATATTATCAACTTATTATTAAATGATTTAAACATATATTTTAAAAATAGAAACTAGCTATTACATTGATTCTATATCCCGAAGGTTTACATTCAATCTATTATGGTAAACCCCCGTGATTAAAAAAAAAACAATCATTCCTACCATTGAATCAAACATGAAAAATAATTGATGATCATAAAATTGGGATTAGAACGCCAGTAAAACAAAATTAGTAGCAGTTCTAAAATTATCCGATCTTGATAACTGTAAACAAAAAACAAAATTGCTCTAATACCAATTGTTGGAGGCAAGGTTGCCAAAATTTTTATTTTTTAAAATGATTATCTAAAAAAATTAACTGGACGGGCAAACGTCGAAACGGGTTCCAGATAAAACTTTTGACGACGAACGATCAAAATAAAATTCGTGCATCCGAAGTTAATTTAGAAGAATACTTTTTTATGGGTCAAATCTTCAACTACGATTTGAATCTGAGTTGAAACTCCTGTAAGATCTTCTACGATAGTCCCTTATGCAATTCTTAAATGTAGGGTGGGTTACAATCTATCAAGAATAAGTACCGATAGAACCTGAATAGTTTTAGTCTTGAAAAACAAGTTATGAAACTGGTTCAGCCTACTCGCATATTTATAGGGTTACAGCAGGGACCTAGAGAGTAATTATGAGTAAGACTTCCAGTGGGACACATACATATATCAACGATTTTTTTAATTAAGTAAACCTCATAGCGGTATCTGCAATTATGAAAAATCAGTGGCAATTTCTGTAATTTTCATAAAACACCAAATTATAGTTCACTTCACTAAAGAACTATAATTGCATTCTGACCCATAATCTTAAGACCATATAGCATTGAGCTTTTGTTATTAAATGCTTACCATTTCTCTCTACGTTGATATTCTTGATACCCGCAAATTAAATTTAATTATTGATAATTTAATTTAATCGGCATCTTAATATTTCTTAAGCACTTCTGCATAATTTATTTAACCGTTGGATAATTAAATCCACTTATAGGGTTTGGCTCGGTCAAGACTTATAAGCTTTCTTAAGGGGGTATCGTCAATCCCGATCCCTCAGAACGTGATTTTCGTCAATAATTAATATTCACTATATAAAGAATATCGCTATCCAACTCAATGGGAATATAAACCCATATAAGATCGCACCCTCTAATTAATCAAAACAACGAATATTAAATATATGCAAATCGATAATTATTTCAGAATTAATAAGATAAGCACTATTCATAATAATCTTGGGGTGTGAATTAATTTATATAGTCAATATAAAATTAATAACCCAAATGTCCTATTCAATACACACAAAATATACTAGCACTGAGAGACGGAACAATAGACGACGCTATTATCTTTTTTTCTTAACCAAGACAGGCCTACTAAAACTCTGTACTACAGTCATACTGATGGTATGTGCATTTCCATCTAAACTATGAACATAAAACTTATATTCTATAAGAACCTAAAATCTTATCTTTTGTGTGCAAGCCGTACTCTACACACCAGATTAAATACTATACAGAATATCGGACATCTATGCATAACATTAAAAAAATGATACACAAACATTACTCCTAAAGATTCTCATAAAATAGAAAATTAATTTTATTAAAATAAAATTAAATACTAAAAACATGATTTTCAGTATACTAACCCTAACAGTAGTGCCTTTTGTTTCTTTACTGGTATACAGCTACCCTTATGGCTACTCGCTCTCGTACTTCATTGATAATGTCAAGGTTTGCTCGTAGGCTTTCTTCGTAAATTGAATTAGTCGAGCAACGAGGGGATTGATCTCGATCGGTATAACCGCCTTAGTTTCGAAGGCCAGCATGAATGGTGTTTCATCTGTGGCTGTTGAGGCAGTCATTCAGTATGCCCATAGAATGCTCGACAATTCTTCTACCCATAGGTCCTTCGCTTGCTCGAGCCTCGTCTTGATCATCTTGATGAGAGTCCAGTTGGTTACCTCCACCTGACTATTAGCTTGGGGATGAGCTGGGGTGATGTAATGCACCATAATGCCCAGCTGCTCAGAAAACTCCCTGTAGCTCTTGTTGTCAAACTGCTTTCCATTGTCTCTTACGATGGTCCTAAGTACCCCAAACCTACAAATAATAGATTTCCATACAAAGCTTACCGTGTTAGCATCGGTTATCTTGGCTAATAGCTCAGCCTCCACCCACTTGGTGAAGTAGTTAATGGCTGCTATGGCGAATTTGGTTTGTCTCTTACCGAGTGGGAATGGGCCGACTAGATCTATCCCTCATTAGGTAAATGGCCAGGGGGATGCAATCACGGTCTTCTCTATAGGGGTTATCTCGGCACGTTTGCAAATCTTTGGCATTTGTCACATTTTTTTACTAAAGTAGAGGCGTCCCGTGTCATGGACGGCGAGTAGTATCCTACCCGTAGGGCTTTGTGTGCCAATACCCTTCCTCCTCCTTGGTTTCCACACACCCCCTTGTGGATTTCCCTCATAACATAATCTGCCTCATCTTCGGCCAAACACCTCAAATAAGGTAGTGACGGACCTCGTTTGTAGAGTTGGCCATCTAAAATTGTGTATTGACTGGCCATTTGTCGAAGTCTCCTGGCTTGATTCTAGTTATTCGGGCATACCCCTCGCTCCAGAAATGCCATGATTGGCTCTATCCATGTTACATGTACCCGGACGTTTTCCAACTCTAGTACCTCACATTCTTTCCACTCCAATCCTGACTCGGCGAGGTATTGAAGGGGGAATCCATGGTTTAGTTCTTCTTCGGGGGCAAAAGCTGCCCTTGATAAGAATCTGCTTGTTGGTTAATGTCTCTCGGGACTCGAATGAAAGAAAAATGCTAGAAGTGTTGACTCAGCTGTTACGCTACCCTCAGGTAAGTGGTCATCCTCTCCTCCTTCGCCTCAAACTCGCCTTGCATTTGCTCAACCACTAGCTGAGAATCGTTATGGATTCAAACTTGTTTGGCTCCTACCACCTAAGCGAGGCGCATCCCTGCAATTGTTGCTTTGTATTCGACCTCATTATTGGTGTTGGTGAAACAGAAGCAGAGTGAGCATTCCAACGTATCCCCTTGAGTAGATATAAGGATAACCTTGGCCCCACTTGCTCCTGTATTGGGTCACCCGTTCACATACACTTGCCATACTCGGGCTGGATTGAACTGCTCAAGTTCTTCTAGCTGAGGGGGGTAAGCTTCGTCTGCCTCTCTTGTGAATTCTACTATGAAATCGGCAAGAGCCTGTCCTCTTATGGCCGTGCGGGGTTAATATCGCACAAGAAATTCTCTAATTTCCAAGGACTATTTGGCTAGTCGGTCTGAGAGGTTAGGTTTTTGCATTACTTGCCGTAGAGGTTGATCAGTCAATATTACTATGGTGTGGGCTTGAAAGTAGGGGCATAACCTTCTTACCAAAATGATGAGCATAGATGCTAACTTCTCTAGGGATGGGTACCTGGCTTTTTCTCCTCAATATGCGTGACTGATGTAGTATACTGGCTTATTGCTGACTCTGACACGGCCAGATAGAGGAATAACTCTTCCCCTGGGTTCATCCACGACAACAGGGGAGGTGTGGAAAGATAATCTTTTCATTCTTTGAATGCTCTACACTCTCCAGTCCATTCGAAGGCCTTCCTCAAAACTTTGAAGAAAGGGAGGCACCGGTTGGTCGCCTTTGAGACGAACCGACTGAGCACCTCTATCCTGCCAGTGAGTTTTTGTAACTCCTTGATGTTTTGCGGGGGGTGCATTTTCTTTATTGCCTTGATTTTCTTCGAATTTTCTTCTATCCTACTTTATATTACTATGAAGCCCAGGAATTTACCTCCGATGACACCGAAAGCGCACTTAGCTGGATTAAGCATCATGTCATACTTCTCTAACACTTGAAAGGTCTCCTCGAGGTCAGTGAAATGATCTGTAGCTTCTTTACTCTTAGTCAGCATGTCATCCACATAGACTTCCATATTCTTCCCGAGCTATTCTCTGAACATGTGATTGACTAGACGCTAATAGGCTGCCTCTGCATTTTTTAGGCCGAATAGCATTATGTTATAATAGTAAAGCCCACGGTTGGTGATAAAGGAAGTTTTCTCTTGGTCGGTGGGGTGCATTTTGATCTGATTGTACCCCGAGAAAGCATCCATGAAGCTGAGATGCTTGTGCCCTATAGTAGAGTCCACCAGCTGATCGATCCTGGGTAGTGGTAGCTATTTTTGGGGCAAGTTTTGTTCAAGTCAGTGAAGTCCACGCACATCCTCCATTTGCCATTGGGTTTTTTTTTACCAAAATAACATTTTCTAACCATTTCGAGTATTGTACTTCTCTGATCAATCTTCTCTCTAACAGTTTGTTGACTTTAGCAAAAATTGCATCGTTTCGCTCTTTGAAAAAAACCCTCGGTCTCTGCTTAACTGGCCTGTAACTTGCATTCACGTTGAGCCTGTGCTTCGTGACTTTTGCTCGTATACCTAGCATACCCTCGTGCATCTAGGCGAACACCTTTTGATGCCGTTGTAGGAATTGTAAAAGCTCTTGTTGTTCGAGTTCGGGCAAGAGACCGCCAATGAACACTTTATGGCCCAGTCGTCCTGGGTCGAGAGGAAGACCAATGAGTTATTCTACCAGTTTGGGTCTTTCCCTCTCATTCTCTTCTCGTGATTCTAGCGTCTCAATGGTTAATGATCCTTGCTCTTAGGGCCTCCAAGGGAGGTGGTATAGCATTCCCTCGCGGTGATCTGATCGGCCCTAAGTTATCTGACCCCATGCGGAGTTAGGAACTTCATGGTTAGGCTGAATGTAGACGTGACGACCCTGAAAAGGTTAAGGGCAGTCTTTCCCAATATAGCATTATATACCGAGGGGCAGTCGACCACCAAGAAAGTGATCTGCTGAGTAGAAAAATTTGGGCTAACTCCCATGGTTAGGGGTAGCTCGATGGCACCGAGAGGTTGGACCCGTTCCCTAACGAACCCAACTAGGGGGGTTCAAACTAGGGTTAACCGGTTCATGTCGATGTTGAGTTGCTCAAAAGCCTTTAGGAACAGGATGTTTGCCGAGCTCCCATTATCTATCAATATTTGCTGCACCCGATAGTTAGCCAACACCATTGTGAACACTAAGGGATCATCATGGGGATACTAAACCCCTACCCCATCCTGCTTCGAGAAGGTAATCACCTCTTCCCTCCCATCTAGTCAATTCCTTATTGGTCGACCAGTGGTAAGGACCTCTATCGGTACCTCTGCTTGTAGCTTTCGCGCATGTTCCCATCTAGATGAACTGGTGTCTCCTCCACTTACAAATCTACCAGATATTACTCGAAGCTCTCCATCTATTTCTTGGTCTGGTTGGGGTTCTTCTTGAGCTCTTCCTTACCCGGTCGGTGGGCCACAAAACGACGTAGCCAGCCTCGTTGGACTAGTGCTTCTATATGCTCCTTTAGGTTAAAGCAGTCTTCCGTGATCTTCATGGAACCTGTAGTTCTTATCCTGATTCCTTTGGTCTGGGGTGGTTTTTAACTTTTTTTGCTACTTCATATCGGGATCTTCACGTATCTGCAGTAGAACCTGGTCAGCTGGTGTGTTAAGGGGAGTGTACCTTTCAAATCGGCTAGGGGGGATTCATGGTCTTTTGTTATCCGAGCGCCTTATGTTTGGCCTTTCATCTTCTCTCGTCCTCTTCTGTCGGTTTGACTCGCTCAAACGTTGGCGCTCAAACTTCCTCTCCTGCTCAGGCCTTGTCTTGTCTTTTCTTACAGTCATCACATCCTCGGCATTCATGTGTCTTTGAGCTTTAGCTATCAGCATGGCCATACTCTCAAGTGGTGGTTTAGCTAGAGAGAACAAGAATTTGGTAGGCTATAGCCCCCCCCAAATGCTGTCAGGCTACTTTTTCATCGACGTCGTCTACTTGGAGTGCTTCCGTATTGAACTGAGATACATAGTTCCTGAGTGATTCCCCATTCGCCTACTTTATGTTCACCAGGTATGTGGTCAATCGACATTCCCTTTGACCACCAATGAAGTGTCCTATGAACAGCTTGCTGAGCTAGGTGAACATGCTGATTGACCCAAGCTTGAGGCGACTGAACCACATGCGTGCTGACCCTTTCAGGGTGGTGGGTAATGCCCAGCACATGACCTCATCAGGAATCGCATGGAGGTGCATGAAGGCCTTGTGGGTCTCCAAATGGTCCAATGGGTCTTGTAGTCCCATCGAAGGTCTCCATCTAAGGTAACTTAAATTTCAAAGGTAGGAGCTCTGGCAATATCATAGGTGAGAATGGGAGATCGGTCCTTTTCACCAGCTCATCTACTCTGTCGATTTTTTTTGTCTTTTACCGCTTCCATCGTGTTTTGAAGATGCTCCCTCATTCGCCTCATTTTGAGCTCGATCGCGGCGGTCACTTTAGTCATAATATCTAGATAATCCTTCCTAGTGCGGTGAGGGTCCCTAACCTCGAGTCCGATTTGCTAACTTTCTACTTCTTCACAATGTTAGAGATTGTTAATTTTGCCTTTGGGCCTTGCTCATGCCCCAAGGGAGGATCTGGATGGGGGGTCCTGCTGCTTTAGGATTTCCTGATTAGGGGGAGCGGGGTTAACTTCCCCAATTCTTGGGAGTTCGCCCTGGGCTGGTGGTGGCCCCCTCGCCTGATCCTCGAGTTGCTAGTGAAGAGCACGCATTTGTTGTGCTAACTCTTAGACCATGTGAGTTAGGTCAGCCAGCTGTTGGTCAGTATGTGGGTTGGCGGCTCCGTTCATCGCTAGAAGGCATTGGTGATTGTTTTCAGAGGTCATGGCTTGGATCTCTACCATCGAGAATATCAATAAAATGAGAAAAGTATTCCCACATACGGTGCCAAATGATGATGCCTCGATGGTGTGACTAACTGGGTAAAGGTCAAAAGCCAACGTCGGGTACTCCTTCAATTGGACCTGAAACATTGTAAACCAAGAACTAAGATCGGTGGGGTGTTGGTCGATTACACTCTGATGCTTAAGTCAGTTCTTTGATTAATAATCATGAAAATCCCTTTTATAGGATAGAATCTCTTGTACATGCATTGGGAACACCACCATTCATTTATAGGGGAGTTATCACGTTGATTGAGGAAGTTCCTCGGTATCTCGGCCTAAGCTTTTTCTATATCTGACCAGTCTGCTAATCATGGGAGCGGGTTCATGAAAACTCGGGGTGGATTAGCCAGACCAGCTGTCATTGTAAGCTAGTCCTAGGTGCTCGGTCATTCGGCCTTGGTTTACTGCCCCGGTTGATCGATCATAACTGATCGATAATTATCATCAATAATAATAATAATAATAATAATAATAAGAATAATGTCATATTCTTATAAAAAAATATGAAGTCATTATAATCTATGATAATAATCAAAAGTCTTCCCAAATGCCCTCATTGCATATACACATAGATATACACACCAAATCTCATAGATAAAGTAAACCAATATAGAATTAGTTTTTTATGAGAATTAAACTAAACTTGTTAGAACTTAATACGTTGAATCTCAACCCACTATAAGAAAAAGCAGAATCAATGACAATCAACCACGATGAATAGCATATTTCGTTGCCAAAAATGCACCGTCTCTGACAACTTTTGATAATTCGTCGCTAAATGTAAAGAGGGATTTTTGCGACAAGTTAATTTGTTGAGAAAAGGGTATACTATTTCGCGACGACCATGAATGTGATCGCGAATGGCTTGTAAAAAATGCCACGAAACCCTTAAATTTGGTAGGATGAAATTAGATTTGGGCCGACAAATAAACACGTCGTTAAAAGTTATCCTTTGCCGACGAATCAACTAATGTCGCCGCCGTAGGGTTGTTCACGTTCTACGACGAGCCACTCTTGTCGGCGAAGGTCTTTGTTTGCGCAACGACTTACCGATCTTGTCGCGAAAAAGGATTAAAACTCGTGCCAAGGCTCCCGCCAAATCTGAAAAAAAATCGTGGGTACGCGAAGTAACTTGGGCGACAAAGGTCTCGTCGCTGAAGCTTTAATTCCGACTCTAATTAATTAGTTTTCCCTAAATACGCGCTTAAACGAAACCCAATTGCATGCTTAAGAAACCCAATACAGTAAACGAAACCTGTCACGACCCAAACCCTGAGTCTGTGAACTAAACCCTGTGTCATATCATGCAGGAACTATATTCATCAATAACTTTCCAAAAATGTTAACATTTACGCTATAATATGATGTTAAAATAAAGAGTTTTCCTTTCATTTATGCATTCAAAAGATTCAAACTAAATAAACCAAGTTTTAAAAGTTTATTTACAAAACCACTTCAGGGTATGAGACAACATATATTCAACTTTAAGCTTTCATATCAATTACATTCATCCACTTGATTTTATGTACAAATATAACACAAACAAAAAAAATAACACTAGATCCTTCCTCTAGCCCCTCCAAAATGCACCCTTCGCCTTGTTATCACCTCTGATATTCATAACCTGAAATGGTTTAGTACACATACATGAGCCAGAGCTCGTAGGATAAAGACTAACTCTAATGCTAAGCATGATTTGTGAGATGTGATGAGTGCAACCAAAGTAAAATGCAAGTTTCACCAATTCGTTATCCGTTCAGACGCACATACCCAAGCAAACAAATTTATCCTATTAATTTATTCATTTTCTATCACATCAATAATTTGTTTCATCATTTACAATCATTGAGCTTTTGTTTTCTTTTTCGAAACATTTCATTCTTTTATGTTATCTGTATTACTTTCTCATTACTCGATTTTCTCACCGAACCATATCATAACCAATGAACCGACGTCGGATGCAGCTTATGAAAATCCCAAATTATTATCCCATTTGTTTAACCCAACATCATCCCATGATATTATCAATTCACAATTATTCATTTATCCTTTAACCGCCAGTTTCCTTTCAAATCATCTTTTCTTTGCTCACATTTTTCATTTTATCTCATTAATTCAATACCGAACCAATACTACATTAATCACAATCAATCTAGTATGTTCAATATATTTCTTTCACATCATTACTTTATTTTCAAATTTCATATCCATCTTTCTCTATTTATCGAATGCCTTGACTACTAGTTACACAACTCAATTTTTTTCAAAGTCATCGTTTCTCAAACTAACAACTATTTATCTCATTGGATCCAAGACAAAAATATACTAATCATATACTCTAGCTCATTTTACGGGCCTCGCCCGAGGGAACATGGCACCCAAAGCACAAATTTTCAGGAACTAACTCGATGGGAACGACACCCAGCTTGCGTAAGTTTATGGTCTTTCACCAAGGAGATTTTCAAGCCCAACATAATTACATTCCAAACCATTTCGGTTTCCCAAAGGAACACCCGGGAGGTAACCTGATACAAAACCAATACCAAACCATTTTGGTTTCCCATTTTTCAAAGGAACACCAGGGAGGCGACCCGTTACCAAACCAATACCAAACCATTTCGATTTCCCAAAGGAACACCTGAGAGGCGACCCGATACCAAACCAATACCAAACCATTTCTTCATCGATTGTTTTATTTCACTTTTCAGTTCAATATCATAATTTTAAATACTTTTTATGAACCCAACTTTAATTCCCATCAATTTATTCTCGGTTCATTATTAATTAATTTCGATCATATTCACAATCCGAGAGTTCAACCCACAACCAGTTCCTCTCCCAATTGAAATTCCTATTTTATTTCCAAATCACAATTCGTTTTAGTATTCAATCTCTCTTTCAAGTCATATGCACCATAAACCTCAATACATAATTCCTCATAACTCACATTACTTTCATTAATTTCATAGATTACCAGCAACACATGGCTAATTCAATCGAGATCAAGTCATTTGAGGGAAAATAGAACACACCCGTCATATGCGTATATACAAGTTTAAAAATTACATTTTCCTTCCAAAAACTTAGGATTCTAAATGATGATAAAATCAAACAACAAACCCTCTAATATCCTTTCTATTTCCTCGAAACCATCATTTTAAGTAGAAAACCTCCTTATTAAAAAATTCAACCCACCAGTCCAACACATGTATCCCAACCCAAATATTTTTATATAGGTGTATTCATAGCCCAAGGGATAAGAAGTTTGATAAAAATCCAATGATGATGAAAATAATCTTTTGCAAGACATTCGGCAAAAAATGAGCGAAAAACGGTTAAGAAAATCTGACATACTTTCACTATTTTAATTATAACTTTTTCTACAAATGGGCGTTTACCATGATAGTGTCATTGGAAAGAAGACTTTTGGGACTTTAGTTTGAGTACAAGAATGACCCAATTCGGAGTCCAGATGAGGGACATATGATCAGTTGAAGTTGGCCCAGCGCAGCCAGTCTGCTCGAGCGGACAGAGAGGCGCTTGAGCGCCCAAACTCTATGCCATGAGACTGCTCGAGTGGACAGAGCTCCGCTCCAGCACGCTACAGTCTGAGAAAACCCCAGAACTTCCCCTATTTTGAGTTCTAAACTCCTATACACTCAAGAATTCACAACCATGCTTCCAACCCATACTTTCATTTCAAAACATAGGGGTTAAGACGATTACCCCTGGTTGGGTTAACCTAGAATGACTTAGTAATTAATTTAACTTAGTTATAAATTGGAAAGCATTCATCACATCTTCATTACATCTTTTGCATCCTTATTTCGTATATCTTAATGAATGCCAAAATGTACAAATTTTAGTTAAGTCTTTAAATGTTTCTCTAACTGTTAAATGTATGTTGATTTTATTTCGGAGTGTTGCTTAGTTGAATTGTGTTTTGAGTTAGACCAATAGGATTTTAGAGTTTCTTCTGGGCTTCGGCTCACGACGTTAGTGCCTCAAGTGGAGAAGAAGAATTTCAATAGTAGGAAGACTTCACGGAGAAGGCTGAGTATCTGGAACAAGAGAAATTCTGGACCACCTAAAGAAGATCGAAGTTTCCTTTGTTTTATCTTTTTGTGTTATCATTTTTAGTAAATTTTCCTATTTTCTAAAAACTTTGTGTTAGATGTCTGTACTATTCAAAATATTTTGTGGTTGATGTTGAGAGAACATCTTTACTTATGAATGGATTATCTTTTTAAGTATGAATGAATTTGTTAGCATAACCCTTATTAAACATATATGTATGTCATAACGTTTCCAAAAATTGGGGTATTACAATTACAATATTTATGTTTATATAGGTATTAGTGATTTGGGATTATGGTATGCTTACATCTGAAGATTTGTGGCTGTATATTTTAGTTAAAGAGAGCCAGTACTTTATTTTTCTTGGACAACTAGTGGTATGACTAGTTTGTATCAGTTGTTTTTGTGCTTTACCTCCTCTGGAGTTTTGGTTTCTATTACCAATTGGTGGTTCAAAAGTTTGAGATCTAGTTGTTTCTATTTGAGAGCAAATCGATGGTTCCTCGCATGGTTATGTTTGTTTCTGCTATTGTTAATCTATTGTATATAATGCGGATATTGTGAATCTTGCTAGAGAAAACAGGTTTCTACGAAGTAATTGCTTTCAACTTGTATGATTATTCGTCCTTATGGTCTAATCTGAATGAGTTTCTAGCTCCATTTTTTGCCATTTGGAGCGAACAGGTTTATGGATGGTTTTGAATAGTTTCTTCTTCTTTGAGGTTGTTAGGAACTCATATCAGAATGGGTCTGATCCATTTCTACAACGAAGCTGCTATGGGATACTCTATGTTTCACCTTTTGGCCGTTAAATGCTGTTGAAGATGACGTGAGGCTACGCACGTTTGACGCATTGATGGTCCCTATATTATTAGAGTTGTTTATTAAAAATCATGCATTTAAATTTTGGTATTATTTTTATTTACTAATAAAACTATTTTTTAATTTTAATGAGAATCTGTATGAGTAATGTATGCATTATATTTTTTATTTAATGTTATACATATGTGTCTTTTATTCTACATGGCCATTAATCTAGTGTGTAGAATTTGGTTAGCACACGAAAAATTAGATTATAGGTTCCTATAAAATATAAATTTATGGTTCACAGTTTTAGATAGAATTGAATACACTATCGGTACGACTGTAACACAATATTTTAGTAGAACTGTCTTGATTATGGGAAACAGTATAGTTTCGACTATTGTTTCAACTCATTGTGCAAGTACACTTTGTATGTATTAAATAGTACCGCGTTGGTGTAATTAATTTTATACTGACTATATAAATTAATTTATATCCTATGGTATAAATTAATTTATACCTTATGGGTTAATGGTCTGGTATTACTCAAACCACGTCACATACCCTTCTTATTCTTTTTCACTAGAGTTAGTAACATAAATCTTAACAATGAAATTTTGACTACGACAGCTCCTCTCAATCAAACTCGAGTACACGTGGTGTTCCCATAAATCTCAAACCTTGATCCGTGAGGATCTATACATGTCGTAACTATCGAATCTATCACGCCCCAAAACTCGGGTCACGCGAACCGCCTATGAACAATCGTTTTGGGATATCACAATCCACCAAAACCACCCGAGCTCAAACGGGTCAAAGATTGTAACTTGAAGATGAAGTTAAAACATTTGAAGGGCGTACTTTCAAGAATTTATTTTATGTAAAAGAATAGCCCAAATGACTAAGGTCACAGTCCCCAAAAACCAAGCCTTAAAACAAATAAATAAAATTTTCTAAAAATTGCTCAGACTGCTCGAACGGTTCTTCCAAGGACAGTGGTTTTTCAACAAAACGCAAAAAAAAAACATAATGTTTGCAGAGACTGCTAGATAGATCACTCAAGCGATCTGTTGAGCGGTCTGGCTCTGGACCCTTTTTCAAAACACCACTTTGCAAATCCAACACTTGAACTTTTGAAAACTTCAAGGCATAACCAAACCAACAAAAACATGCTAAAACAAGGCTCAAAATGCTCCCTCGAGGCACAAACGTTGATATAAAGCATGAGATCAACCGAAAATGATTTATTAAAATGTTGAACCAACCAAACAAAAATCATTTCATGTACCCAAAAAACTTATAACAACCAACCCGAAATTCCTCTCGTCATCATGCAAGCATACATGCATCGGCACCATGGCCATAAAGATTACAATATATACGCTTTCAATACTAAAACATATTATATCATTACATGATCCATTAATAACCGATAATAATAATCGATCAAACAAGCTACTAAAGACGACAGAAAAAGAGTTTTGTGTTTTGCCTCCATTGGGGCTCACCGAGATCAACCTACGTGATCAACTATGTCACCTGAAAAGTTTTTAAATCCCACAACGTGAGCCGAAACCTAATAGGAATAGACTATCAAGAAGTAAAAACATAACATGTAATCACAGATTATATAAACAACGCGACTACACAAACCTCAAAACGAATTTTCCTTCCTCTAAATCACAAGTTTTTATATAATCCCATAACATCCACAGTTTATCAAATGTAAATAACATATTATTTTCCAACCAGGTTTCCATAACCCATAATAATTCAAATACAACCCGTACTCTTTTACGGCCTTTTACCACAGGATAAATATTAACCCAATTATGCAATTATACAATGATTTCTATATACCGACTCTGTCGCACTAGGGACAAAGGTAGCAACTATAGATTCGCCCCCATTAGCCTAGGTCTGGGGCATCCAATGACCCACTAGGTAATGACAAGTTTTATACGGAGCTACAACAACAAACGCCTCCCTATGGGGCAACCACTTAATTTACGGGGACTAACCCGAATGAACGAAGCATCTACTTGTGCAAAAGTTTTGCACTTTTATCGAGGAACAATTGAGGCCCACATTCACTACATTGTTATGGTACATCTATAGGATCATTAAAAAGGCACACAGCACGACTATCAAAATATTTATACGCACACAGCAATGTACGAAAGTTTAGGACACGTAGCAACATTATTCATATACCCATGGAAATCAACTGATATTTTGAAAATATTTTCCACCCTCTCCACCAGGCCATTTAAACCAAGGCCGAACCCCTAGGATTAGCTCTAAACACCAAAAATCACGTATTCGCAACAAAATCACATTCTCTTTCGATTTTCAAAACTCATTCTTTGAAATCACATTTATACACATCCACCAACTTTGTAATAAACCTTAGGATAATAAAACATGCTTGTATCCCAACCAAACAAGATTTTTGTTAGAGGCCAAACTGCAAATATCATTATTTTTGCAAATGATTATCTGAAAAAAATTAACTGGATGGGCAATTGCGAAAACGGGCTCTAGATAAAATTTCTGATGACGAACGATCAAAATAAAATCCGTGCATCCGAAGTTAATTTAGAGGAATACATTTTTACCGGTAAAATCTTTAACTACGATTTGAATCCGAGTCGAAGCTCCTATCAGATCTTCTACTGTATTCCCTTATGCGATTCCTGAATATAGTGTGGGCTATAATTCTACGAGAACTCGTACCGGCAAAACCAAGACAGTTTTAGGCTTAGAAGACAAGTTATGAAATTGGTTCAGCCTACCCGCATATATATAGAGCTACAGCAGAGACATGAAAAGTAATTATGAGTAAGACTTCTAGTGGAACACAGACGTGTATCAGCGGTTTCTACAATTAAGCAAACCTCATAGTGGTATCTGCAATTATGAAAAACTAGCAGCGGTTTCTGCAATTTTCATAAAATACTAAATTACAGTTCACACCATTAAAGAACTATAATTGCACTCTGACCCAT
>JAOTRH010097006.1:0-16161 GCA_034768845.1 Heliamphora exappendiculata
CCCATATTTGGGTTTCAAAAGTGGGGCAAGATTGTGTATCCGTACTAGCTTGGTAATACCACATACATTGGATTATTAAATCCCAAGGGAGGGGGTGGTTATATTAGTCAGAGAATTAAGGATCTTAGTGAATTTTCATTTATGCCCCAAAACCAAATCTGTTCCATAACCATCTCATAAACTGATGAAAGCATTAGGAGCACTTTTGTCTTCTCAAGGATAGTATCGCTTTAAGAATTTGCCATTGATGGGCCCAACTCTTAAACCGTCTTCGGCAACTAACTTGTAAACGCCATTTGAATAAACTTCTTGAATTACATATGGCCCATCCCACTTGGAAGTGAATTTATTCCCAGTTCGATGTGCAGTGATAATTTATTTTCTCACTACATGTCTCCTTTCTGAAAAGAACAAAAATAAACTTTCTTGTTGAATGCTCTGGAGAGACGAGCTTGATAACATTCTAGACGCTGTTGTGCTTCTAGTCTCTTCTCATCTAGTGCTTCCAATTCTTTAAGACGTAGACGAGCATTTTCTTCATTAGTGAGACCTTCTTGAATGGAAATCCTCAGAGATGGAATCTGGCGTTCAAGAGGAAGAACTACTTCAGTCCCATATACCAATGCATAAGAAGTAGCTTGCGTAGATGTTCGATAAGTAGTTCGATATGCCCATAGAGCTTCTCCAATTCTCTCATGCCATTCTTTTTTTGACTTAGCCACCAATTTCTTTAGTAAATTGCAAAGAGTTTTATTGAATACTTCTACTAGACTATTTGTGGGTGCATTATACATGGAAGAATTGTGTAGCTTGAAACTAAACTTCTCACAAAGATTATTCATCAAGATATTGTAAAAAGGCTTTTCATTATCAGTGATGATGTAGCGCGGCACGCCATACCTGAATATGATATTAGTGCAAATGAAGTCCTCCACTGTTTCTTTTTTCACTTTTCTCAATAGCACAGCTTCAATCCATTTTGAGAAATAATCAGTGCCTGCCAGAATGTAGAGATGACTAGCCAAAGATTTTGTCATTGGTCCAACTACATCTAATCCCCATGCATTGAAGGGCCAGGAGGCGACAATTGGATGAAGTGGTTCTGGTGGCTGATGTCTGAAATTAGCATGGAATTGACAAGATTGACATCTTTTTGCGTACTCTATCCAATCTTTGACCATGGTGGGCTAGTAATATCCCATCCTTTTAATTCGAAAATGGAGTTTTTGGCCTGATTGATAAGCACCACATATACTTGAATGAGCTTCTTCCAGGGCTTGCATTGCTTCAACTTCACCTAAGAAACGGAGAAATAATCCTTCAAAAGAACGACGATAAAACGTTTCCTTGTAGTAGATAAATTGCGGAGCACAACGTTTTATGTCAGTTTTTCTGTGTGGATCATCAAGTAATTTTCCATGTTGTAAGTAATTAATGAGTGGTTGTCACCAGTCCTCTTTCTCAACTTCAAAGACTGAGATGACGTTGATCTTTCCCTTATTGTTTTCTCCACTATCCAAGATTAGAGGGATCACCCATCTTTGGCATACTGGTACTTGCGCCTCTTGGTCTAGAAACAAGAGAGTTATGCAAGTTTTACAAGTGTATCGGCCTGCCAATTCTCATTTCTTGGCATGTGCACTAGAGTGACATTGCCAAGCCATTCTATTAGACGTGCTGCGTAATTATGGTAAGGCACCAATTCTAGTTTCTTTACTTTGCAAGTATTGAAGATTTAATTGATTATCAATTTTGAATCCCCGTACACTTTGAACTATAAACAGCTCTGTGTCGACGGCCATTTCCAGACCTAGAATCAGAGCTTGGTACTCAGCCTCATTATTTGTACAATGATGCATGAGAATGAAAGCATACGGCTACACGTCTCCTTCTAGCATGACGAATACTATACTAGCTCTTGTACCATCTCGATGAGCAGATTCATCAAAATACATCCTCCACAATGGTCGTATTTCAATGAACATCACGTCTTCATCTAGTAACTCTTCTGATAATTCCCAATCAGTAGGGATGGGATGATTAGCTAGGAAGTCAGCTAAGGCATGTCCTTTAACAGCCTTCTGAGGCACGTAAATGATTTCAAATTCTTAAAGAAGATGGTACTATCTAGCTAATCTGTTAGACAATACGAGTTTGCTCATAATGTATTTGATAGGGTTGGTTTTAGAGATTAGACGAACTTGCATGAAAATAATAACGTATCTTTTGAATGACAAAGACCAACACTAAGCACATGTTCTCGATCATCGAATAATTTAGTTCGTTAGGAGTCATCATCTTACTCAAGTAAAGAGCATTCTCTTATCACAAGAATATTTGGAAAATTTTGCAAAAGAGAAAAAGTTTTCAAGAAGATTTCGAGGCATAAAATTTGATAAAGGAGATTCAAGCAAACGAAATTTTAAGAAAGAACCACTCACTTGCTATAATTTCAAAAAAAAATGGGCACATCAGGGCAGAATGCCCTTTACTAAAAAAGGACTCAAAGAAGAAAAAAAAAACCATGAATACAACTACGTGGGATAACTCAGATTCAAACAAGTCAAGCAATAGCTCAAGTGATGATGAAATGATCAACTTTTGTTTGATAGCAAGTATAGACGCAGAGGTAAATTCTCATTCTAACTCATGCAATGAATCTAGTTTTTCTTACTCCATACCATCATATGATGAACTTAAAAATAAATTATTTAATTTACATAAGAGTCTTTTGAAATTAAAAAAAAATGTAAATTTGAAAAATGAAAATAAAAACTTTTCTAAAGAAATTGAGGAATTAAAATTTTTTAATGAAAATGCTAAAAATAAAAAAGAAAACATGTCTAAAGAGCATGGCTTGCAAATTGAATCTTTGAAAAAAGATAAACTTATTTTAAAAGTTAAATTTGATAAATTAATAAAAAAATTTAAAAATGAGATTTCTAAATTGGATAAAGAAAATGATTTTTTAAAAAAAGAACTCAAGAACTTAAAAGGTAAAAATATTAAAAATGATGTTTCTTGTTAACTAAAAACAAAAGTAAAAGATTATTTAAAAATCATCTATAATTTAACAAATGGAAAAGAGAATTTTGAAAAAATTTTAGGAGCACAAAAAAGGTCATTAAATAAAGAAGGAATTAGTTACAATGGAGAAGTAAAAATCAAATTCAAAAATTATTTTGTAAAAGAATCAAAGAACTTTTCAAGCTCATATTCAAGAAATATCTATAAAATGTGATTTGTTTTCAATGCAAGAAAATGGGACATATTAAATTTGATTGCCCACTAAAAATAAATAATGGTGTCTCAAATATGGTTTGGAGAGTTAAAGACACTAATTCTATAGGACTCAAAAAGATTTTGGTACCAAAGAAAATTACATAAATTATCTTGTAGGTATGCTTAAGATCCTCCTCATCAAACGATAAATGGTACTTGGATAGTGGATGCTAAAAACGTATGACGACGACAAATCAAAATTTTCAAGCTTAACACCTAAAGATGGAGCTTATGTAACCTTTGGAGACAACAGAAAATGTAAAATAATTGGTATAGTTAAGGTCGGTAAGGAATCCTCCATATTCATTGATAATGTACTTCTGGTTGATGGTCTTAAATATAATCTTCTTAGTATAAGTCAACTGTGTGATAAAGGCTATAGTGTACAATTTTTGCATGACACTTGTATTGTAGAAAACGAAGAAAATCATAAAAATTTATTTGTTGCAAAACGATTTAAAAATGTTTACACTATTGATTTTGAAAATTTAAGTTCTCAAAATGTTAAATATTTTTTTGCCGTAAATGAAACTAGTTGATTATGGCATAGGAGGTTAGGTCATACTAGCATAGATCTCCTATCCAAACTTGTTAAGAAATATTTAGTTAAGGGCTTACCTAAAACTAAATTTATCAAAGACAAAATTTGTGATGCTTGCTAATTTGGTAAGCAAGGAAAAAGTAGTTTTAAAAAGAAACAATAAATTTCTACAAAAAGGCCACTACAACTACTTCATCTCAATTTATTTGGTCAAATGAAACCCCAAAGTCTTGGAGAAAAAGTATACTATTTTGTTATAGTTGATGATTTTTTGAGGTATACGTGGGTGTTATTTTTTACATCAAAAGATAAAGTAAGTCATGTATTTAGCAAAATATGTAGAAAAATTTAAAATGAAAAGGGCTATTCTATTCTATACATTTGTAGTGATAGATGAGGAGAATTTAAAAATAAAGATGTTAAAAAATTTTGTAATCAAAATAGAATCTCTCATAATTTTTCAACTCCTCGAACTCTTCAACAAAATAGAATTGTTAAGAAAAAAAGTAGATCTTTACAAGAAATGACATGAACAATGCTAAATGAACATAAAATTCCTGAATATTTTTAAGCCGATGCAGTAAATACTGCTTGCTATGTAATGAACCGAGTTTTCATAAGATATCATTTAAACAAAACTCCTTATGAACTATGGAATGGTAGAAAGCTCAACATTTCTTATTTTTATGTCTTTAGATGTAAATGTTTTATTTTAAATGACAAAGACGAATTAAAAAAAATTTGAGTCAAAATCTGATGAAGAAATTTTTCTTGAGTATGTTACAAATAGTAAAGCTTATAGAGTCTACAATAAGAGAACTATGACATTAGTCGAATCTATTCATATAACTTTTGATGAAGCTAACCCTTTCTCTTACAAGACTCCAGATGAAGATGATCTAGATATTAACAAAGGAATAGAAAAATGCAAATAAAGGAGGACTAAGGCAAAAGCATCGAGGTTCATGAGCCTCAAGATCAAAATGAGCATAAAGAATTGCCAAAGGAATGAAAAACATTGAAGGAGCACCCTATGGATCAAATTATAGGTGACCTTCACGAGGGGTAACAACTCGATCTTCATTAAAAAATATTTGTGATCATCTTGCTTTTCTCTCACAAGAAGAACCTAAAAGTATAAATGATGCACTTGAAGACGAATCTTGGATAATTGCCATGCAAGAAAAATTAAACAAATTCAAAAGAAATAAAGTTTGGAATTTAGTTCATAGGCCTTAAGATCATACAATAATTGGAACTAAATGGATATATAGAAATAAAAAGAATAAAAATGGCATTGTTGTCCGTAACAAGATTAAGTTAGTTGCACAAGACTATAATCAAGAAGAAGGAATTGACTTTGATAAAACCTATGCACTTGTAGTTAGGATGGAAGCCATTCGTATGTTATTTGCATATGCATCATTTAGAAAACTTTAAATTTTTTCAAATGAATGTAAAAAGTGCTTTTCTAAATAGTTTTATAAATGAGGAAGTATATGTTGAACAACCATCTGATTTTGAAGATTATCACTATCCAAATTATGTATTTAAACTAACAAAAGCTTTGCATGGTTTAAAGCACGCTCCTAGAGTTTTGTATAAAAAATTAAGTAATTTTTTGTTAGAAAATGAATTTACAAGAGGAAAGATTGATACAACATTATTTATCAAAACAAATAATGAATATATGCTTATCGTACAAATATACGTGGACAATATTATTTTTGGTGCTATTAATGAAAAATTGTACAAGGAATTTTCTTTATGTATGCAAAAAGAGTTTGAGATGAGTATGATGGGCGAGTTCACATTCTTCCTCATACCTCAAATGAAACAAGCGAAGAATGAAACATTCATCAACCAATCAAATTATGTACGAGAATTGCTCAAACGGTTCAACAAGGAAGATGGAAAGGTTTTGGCAACTCCAATGAGTCCCTCAATCAAATTCGACAAAGACGAGTAAGGAAAACTAGTAGACAGTAAGCTCTATCGAGGTATGATTGGTAGATTATTATATTTAATTGCAATTTTTTGATATAATGTTCAATGTGTACATGTGTGCACGATATCAAGCATGTCCTGAAGAATCACACTTAACTGCAGTAAAAAGAATCCTAAGATATTTAATTGCCACCATAGATATAGGCTTATAGTATACTAAATTCACTTCATTTGAAATGATTAGTTATTCAGATGCAGATTTTGCCGATTGCACAATTGACCGCAAAAGCACTAGTGGAATCTGTCATTTCTTAAAAAAATCACTTGTTTCATGGTTCTCTAAGAAACAAAATTCAGTAGCTTTATCTATTCCCGAAGCCGAATATGTGACTACGGGTAGTTGTTGTGCACAAATTCTATATATAAAACAACAACTTCAATATTCTAAATTGAATTATGATGTTGTGCCAATCAAATGTGATAATACAAGTGCAATAAACATTTCTAAAAATTAAATTTTACATTCACGAACAAAACACATTGAAATAAGACACCACTTTCTTCGTGATCATGTGCAAAAAGGTGATATATTTTTAGAATTTGTATGCACTAGTGAACAGTGGGCTGATATTTTTACTAAACCTTTTAATGAAGATTGGCTTATCTTAATAAGAAGAGAATTAGGCCTAATATATGTTCGTGAGGTTGTATGAATTTAATTGCAAAGTGTTTTTAAAATAAATAAAACCTCTTCACTTCAGGTGACTAACAGGAACTCAGTATCATGAAAAGGGGCAAGATTCAATCGACTGACTACAAATCCAGTCAACTGAACTAGCCTTCAGTCAACTAAGACTCATCCAGTCGACTGAACTGTCGGAGCTTTAAAACCTTAGGGTGCCGAACAGCACTCCCAGCTCTGTCCTTTCATTTTTCACTCTCGGCTTCTCTCTCCTAAGGCATAGTTCTTCCATATTTCTTGCCCCAAAACCTTTTCTACTTCATTAACCATCATTCTAAACCTCTCAATCTTACTTTTCATCTCTTAATCCTTTCAATGGCTTCTAGAACTAGAGGAGGAAAAGGGAAATAAATCGCAAGGGATGACACCACAGATGAAAACGACAAATGGTTCTCCACGGAATGAGCTGAAGCTCTTTACAAGACTGATCTCCAGTCCCTTGATTCTATCTTTAGTAAAATTCTAGCCATATGCTTCATGAATGCTTATTTTTCTCACATTTTACGTCTACTAGATAGGCTTGGTTGGGGACCATACGTCTTTTATCAACCCAAAGGTGTTTTCCTCTAATTACTCGTTTATTTTACGCAAATCTTATCAAAGAAGATAAAACACATCCCGATGATCGTTATACTCACCTTGCTACCTATCTTTATGGAAAAATATACCAATTTTCTGATCAAAATATTGCAAGTATTTTTGGAATGGGTAGAGGCAATTTTATATGTCCACAAATTTCATTTTCATTATGGATCATGGTGCAAGAATTCTCTCTCTCGAACCTTTTTACCCATGATTATGAATGATTCATCACTCATTGTGCAAAAAGTGTTTGATGAAGCTAACCCTTTCTCTTACAAGACTCCAGATGAAGACCAAAATTTCACATCTCATCATCACTTATAGCATATTGCCTCGTAGTGGATCTCGCACCTACATCTCAAATCTTGATTTCTTTATATTATGGTGTCTCTACATGAAAAAACCTATTGACCTTCCTTCTTTAATTTGTCAATGGATGCTTTCTGAAGAATGGTCCAAAAGACATATCATTCCATATAGGGATTTCTTACCTCATTCTTTGAGTCATTTGGGTTTTCATCATCTCCATCAAATTTTCTTTCACCCAAACCCTCTGACTTTCTCACCGTTACCACTCTAAAGAAAATGGGATATAGTCTACAAAATGGGGAATGGCACCACAAAACTCATAGGCCAGCCCCTCAGGTTGTGCAAGAGGAAGATAAGGATGCCGCCTATGCACAGGTCAATGCTCCTTCTTCTACTACTCCATCAGTACCTCCACCTGCTCCTACCACTATCACTGCTACTGCTCCTGCCCTTGATCCATCTACACAGTCTTTTTTAAAGAAACTGGTTAAATCTTTCTCAAAGAGGGTTGATAAACAGTTTGCCAAAGCTAACTCTCCTCTCATTCGCATCGAGGATGCCTTAGGCATTCCTCCATATGACGCCTCTTCAACCGGGGATAATGGTGATGGTAATGATGCCGAGTTTACCTCTAGCTCTTCTTCTTTTTAATAATGATAAAAGGGGGAATAGAAAGAAAGCAAAATAAAGAAGAACATTTATGGGGAGAAGAAAGAAAAACATCTGTGTATTTCATCTATCATGTATTTTTGCTACTCATATGTTTTTGGATGATGATACATTTTGATGGTTGTTTATCTTATGAATAATTGGATATTGAACATTTAATAATGAATATTTGGATATTGAATGGATATATATGCATGATAGTTTGTTAAAATGATTTTTTTTGAAAAGTGATTTTTACGTTCTTATATTGATGGATGATCTTTGTTGAAGAATGATCATAATAGCTAAATGAATGCTTGAAAAATGCTTAACATTTGAAAAGACACTTAAAAGTTTGGAAGATATCTCATGAAACTTAAGTTTTCAAAAGAATGCTTGAAAAGAAATTCAAATGTCTTTACATCTATGCATATTGTAAGGGAGAGTTTTCAAACTTATTATTACGTGCTTATTGATAGGGGAGCTTTATACAGTTTTCTTACATTATTTTTCTGTGTTTGTTATCATCAAAAAGTGAGAGAATGTTGGCATAGCAAGGCTTCAATGACCGTTTTGATGATAACAAATCTAAGTATCTAATTGTGCAAATTGAGTTTGTTTACAGAAAAAATATGCTTAGCACAATCAAATATACAAAGTGGAAGCCATGAAAAAATATTTCAAATCATACACTTTGGTTACAAGGTTTTTTTGGAACAAGGCAAAGGTTGAAGGATTGAAGACAAACTTTTTTAAATTTCATGTGTATCAAAATTAGGATCTATGTAAATTCACGAAACTCATGATTATATCTCTTCAAGCTCATAGAAATCAAAAAAATGTTTTTCAAAGGAAGAAGTGATCAAAATCTCTTTAAAAATAAAAAATTCTAGACTTTTAGAAATCCAGTCGACTAATGCATAGCATTCAGTCGACTGAAACTGGACTGCCAAAAAGAAAATTGGATCTAAAGCGGTTCAGTCGACTTACTACTAAGTCCAGTCGATTGAAGGTCAATCCAGTTGACTGAATGGGCTATTCCAATTGATTGAATAGGCTTAATTTCAAATTTTTGGCTGTAACGGCTAGTTGAACAATACCATACTTAGCCCAACGGCTAGTCCGGACCTTTAGCCTATAAATAGAGCCCTTGTACTCTAGTTTTTCTCACTTCAAACAATCCAATCAATTCTCTCTTATACTTACTTCTTGTGCTTAATCTTCTTGAGTTTTCAATTATATTTTGGAGAGAAATAGACTTTTTGATTCTCGTAGAGCTTCATTGTTATATTCTTTGAGAAGTGAGTTAGTGTATTAACTTCTTGTACTCATCTGCTCATTAAAGGAGCATTTCTTTATACACTTTCATTCCATTCTGTTGTACTTGAGAAGGATGTTTCTCAAGAGAGGTTAATCTGCCTATAAGAATTTGGGATACTTAAGAAGGGGATTTTCTTAAGAGAGGGTATTTCGCCTAGACTAAGGAGAGAGGCTGCTCCGCCTATTGAATGAGTAATAGTGGAAATTCTCATAGCGGTTGGCTTGAGATAAAGACATAGGCCGTTACGCCGAATCTTATAAAATCTTGGTGTCGTATCTCTAACTTGCTTTACTTTTCATTTTTATTGTTGTATTGTTACTTACATTTGCATCACGCACATTTAATCATTTATTATGAAAATTCATACTTGTGTTTTAATTTTTCAAACAAGAAGTTTTTAAATCTTGTAAGTTAAAATCTATACTTGTGTTTTAATTTTTAAAAATAAGAAGTTTTGAATCTTTCTTATAAGTGAATTAAAATATATATACTTTAGTTTTAATATTTAAACAAGAAATTTTTTTAAATATCCAATTCACCTCCCTCTTGGGATTGCACATAAACTATCGGATCTGTTTGCTGAGCCTCTAGCACACGAGCAACCAACATAGGTCGCGAAACCACAAAAAATAATGTCGCATCCTTCTCTGTCTTCCCGAGATATAAATCAAACTCACCAACTTGCCCAAGCATGTCCCATTCTCGTATGGCAATAGACGCTAACGAACCATGAGATCTTCTGCTAAGAGCGTCGGCCACAACATTGGCCTTCCCCGGATGGTACTACAATTCAAAGTCATAATCTTCCATAAGCTCCGTCCATCGTCATTGATGTAGATTTAGGTCCTTATATGAAAACAAGTATTTCAAACTCTTGTGATCAGAGAAAATCTCAAAATATCCACCATAAAGATAGTGCCGCCATGCTTTCAAGGCAAAGACCACGGCTGCTAACTCCATGTCATGCGTTGGATAATTCTTCTCATGAGTCTTCAACTGCCAAGATCCGTAAGCCACAACTTTACCTTTCTGCATCAGAACACAACCCAAACCATCATGTGACGCATCACAATACACTGTGTAACCCAAACCTCGTTCTGGAATAACTAACACTGGTGCACTGGTCAATCTCTTCTTTAACTCTTAGAATGCTGACTCACAGGGTTCACTCCAATCTTTCACGAATTGCAAGTAGTAGCCAGCCAAACCCAGAAAGCTACGGATCTCAAACACATTCTTCGGCCGTTCCCAACCCATCACTGCGTCAGTCTTCGAAGAATCCACTGATACTCTATCCCTCGATACTACATGTTCAAGAAATCTTACCTTGGGCATTAAAAACTCACACTTTTCAAAATTCACAAATAGATGATGCTCTCTTAAAAGCTGTAGAACAATACGTAAGTGTTCTTCATGCATCTCCCTCATGGGTGAATAGATAAGAATGTCATCCACGAACACAACCACAAAACTGTCCAAATACAGGTGAAAGTATGATTCATCAAACTCATGAATGTCGTAGGAGCATTCGTTAAATCGAACGACATAACAAAAACTCATAGTGACCATAACGAGTCTAAAAGGTGGTCTTCGCTATGTCCTCGTCCCTAATCCTCAACTGGTGATATTCCGACCTCAAATCAATCCTCGAAAAGCAACTCGAACCCCTCAACTGATCAAACCAAGTCATCAATCCTCGACATAGAATACTTATTTTTCACTGTTACTTGATTCAACTTTAGGTAGTCAATACACAACCTTAAGGATCCATCGTTCTTTTTAGAACACAAAGCTGGAGCTTCCTACGACGACGTGCTCGAACATACAAACCCTTTATTAAGCAACTCCTGAAGCTGTACCTTAAGTTCTCGCAACTCAGCCGATGCAAAGCGATAAGATGGAATTGAAAAAGGAGTAGCTCCCAGAACAAGATCGATAGAAAACTCTACCTCACAACTTGGTAGCAACTCAAACAGATCTTCAGGAAAGACATTTGGATAGTTGCAAATCACAGGGGAAAACTCACCTCGAACCCCAATAGCCTCATCCGACAAGAGAGAAGAAAATGGAAAACTAAAGTCCCCTCGATTCCAAACAACACCAGGCATGAACACCAAACCCTGGTCTCGATCGCCCACAAAACAAAAGCAATCACCCTCAGGCATACAAATCGATACCCTCCGTTGATCGCAATCGATAAAGGCATGATAAGTGGTTAGCCAGTTCATCCATAGGTTGATATCAAACCTGGTCATGCCTAGAATGATGAAATCAAACTTTAAACCGTGACCTGCGACCTCCAACTCACAAGATCTACAAACTCGACCCAACACCACATTCCCACTGACCGGGGTCTCTACACACAACGTCTTACCCAACGACTCTGTCTCCAACCCCAAAATAGATGCAAAAGCAGATGAAATAAAGGAATGCGATGCTCCCGTGTCGATAAGAACACTGGCCAATGATTTATACACTAAGAGAGTACCTCTGATCACAGATGTAGTAGCTGCAGCATCTAGTACGATCGGCGCCTTAGAAGAACTGAGATCAGCAAGGGTATATACTCTACCCTGTGGTGCTCTAGTTTGTCCACCGTAGCCCTGGATTGTCGACTGCTGCACTGATTGTATTGAAGCACCCCCGTCTGCAACTCTAGACGTCTAAGCCACAGGTTGCTGATAAGTCTGTCATCCCTGTACGGATGGAACAACTGGTGCACCTGACGTGCTCTATACACTCCCTCCTCAAAGATAGTTCCTACAAATGTGCCTTCATTGGCCACATCCATAACAAATTAGTGGCTCTCTCCCCTGTAACTGAACGGGCCCTAAACTCTGAAACTGCTTCTTTTGCGGGCACTCCGACACGTGATGCCCTGGCTGTCTACATCAATAACAAATGAGCTCTCTATACTCTGGTCTTCCTATCGAAGCCACTGAGGGTATTGGTGCAGAAAACTACTACTGATATGATCCTGTAGGATGAGAACTCGGACTAGACGTCCTCTTACGCTTATTCCTGTGCCCTTGGAATTGCGCACATCCTCTGTCCTGCTGGTTTCTACTCTCTCTAGCCTTGCGTGTCTCATTCAATGTTTTTTTCACCGTAATGGTTGTCTCCACTAATTTTGTAAAAATGCGCATCTTAAATGCAGCCACTCAATCTCGGATTGTGGGCCTCAAACCCCTTTCAAACCTCTTTGTTTGTAACTCATCTGTAGCCACAATCTCATATGCAAATTGGGACAAGCTGGTAAACTCTGCCTCATACTGAACTACGATCATCACTCCTTGGGTGAGGGAAATGAACTCCTTACGATAAAGATCTCTCGAGGACTCAGGAAAGTACTTCTCTAGAAATACCTTTGTAAAAGCCTCCCAAGTGCCTCCCACCGTAGTTTTGGTAAACTTCCACCACTCGTGGGCATCTCTTCTCAGCTGGAATGCAGCAAATGCAACCCTTATATCATCCTCAATTATCTCAGCGTATCTAGAATCCTGGTCATAAGCTCCAACCTTTTGGTGGCTACCTTGGGATTGGGATCCCTAGCAATGGTAGGAGGGTCAAGGCATTGAAACTCGTGCATTGCCACAACCGCTCTCGGCTCGAGTACTCTCTCCCTCTCTCTAGCAACCTTAGCTAGCTAACAGATGAAGCCTACCATTTCACGCAGCAAGTCTACCCAATCTATAGGTCCTTAGGGAGCATTAGCACCCCTAGCATCAGGGATTGGCACATCCCCTCGGCCTAAACCACGGCCACGATCTCGTTCTCCCTGCGCGGACATAACTTCTATACGAAAGCAACATAACAACATAAGCCTTCATCCATCATGTTATTACTAACATAAAACATATAATCATGCTAACACATAGTCATTCAAGATCATGTAAACATATCTCACGTACAGAGGAGAACCGACAAGAGTGACGTGTCAATTTGGATAACCTACTTAGAATCCTTATCAGAAAACACGTCGGCCAAACATATTTCTAACCTGGCTTCCAAGTTTGTCAATCCAAATACCCAAAAGCAAGACTAATCACTCTTTTCTTCCAGCTCTTAGGTATTCGAACCTAGAGCTCTGATACTAAGTTGTCACACCCCAAAACCCAGGGTCCTTATCAAAATAAACATACATTCCATACATGCATAATATATCGCCACAAGGCATACAAAACGTTCTGATAAAAACATGCAATACATGTAACAGTACATGATCCCATTCAAAAATAGAAAATTGTAACAAGTTTTCTGCCACCTAAGCTCCTCAAGGTCATCTCTCGTGATCACAGTCACCTGAAAAAAGTTTTCACAAATCTCACAACGCGAGCCGAAACCCAATAGAAACAGACTATAATGAAACAAAGTAGGATGCAATCACATAGCATAAAATTGACTCGACTACACGAGCCTCAAAATAGTTTTTCATCCTTAAAACTGAACGATTTTTCATAGTTGAAACCACGCATTTCATACAATGCAAATAACGTCCGACAGTTAAAAAAAGACAGTAACAAAATATTATTTTTCACACGGTTCGCACAACCAACAATGATCCCTATGTACCAACTCTGTCACACCCGGAACAAAGATTACAACTATAGACTCTTGCCAATTACCCTAGACGTAAGCCATATAAAGACCCGCTAAGTAGTGGCAAGTTCTATACGGAGTCACGACAACGCACGCCTCCCACTAGGGCAACCACTTCATTTACGGGGAATAACCCGAAGGAGCGAAACACCTACTTGCGCAAAAATTTTAGACTTTCACCGAGGAGCAATAGCGGCCCAAATACACACGCACTATCACGGCACATCTATCGAATCATTAAAAACCAACACGTAGCTGGACTATAAAAAATATTTAAAATCGTATATTACTCATGTACAAAACATCCAACGGTCATCCGCCACGTCATCCATTAACCATGGACACTAAACAATATTTTCAAAATATTTTTACCTTTTATACCAAAACATTTAAAAACCGAGACTCAACTCCAAGGGTTAGTTCCAAACCTCTAAACGTTAGGTTTTCATAACCTTACATAAATTTCTCTATTTTCAAATCACCTTTTTGAAAGCCACGGACCTCCACACGTCCATCAACATGTAATAAACCAAGAAATATACAAAACATGCCTTTTTATCCAAACAAAAATGGTTTAAACATAAAATCCAACATTTATAGTATTTTTCAACAGTAGAAAAGTATATAATCGCATGTAGCACCCTTTAAAGACAAGATAGTTTAGGATCCTACCATGTTGAGTCAAAAACTCGACGTATTGAAAAACAAACTTCGTCGAAATAAGATTTTGTCCGGATGGACGCGACGCCCTTGGCACGGATACTAAGAATCCACTATCCGATTGCCAAAAATCAAGCTCGAGCCCACCAAGAAACTAGAGAGAAGGTGGAGAAAAGAAAAGAAACTTGTTCAAGAAGTTGAGGTTTTAAAATATCTTCTAAAAAGTTGATATTTATAAGCTCAACCCCGCACAGGAAGTCAGTCGACTGAAAAGCTACTAGAAAATAAAAAATTCTCCACCGACACAGATCAGTCGACAGAATCTCCAAAGTCAGTCGACGGAACCCACTCTCGGACAATTCAGTCGACTGAACTCACCGCCTCAGTCGACTAAACCATGGAGAAAAGGCAAATCAACCAAACCTGCTATAACAAAACACGAACCAGTGTAAAACACATAACATATTGGTCTAAACCGATAAAGCAATAACCAACACATCAAAAAAATATTAAAAAAATAAAACAAAACCGAGTCTCACATCAAAAGAAAACAAATCGTCTGATTCTTCTCTTTAAATGACGTTTTGAGTGCTTGACAGTGTGTTCCCAAATCGAATGGCAAAATATCGTTCGAGTTTGGCGAAATTAATGATGAAACTTGATTGAGAAAGATCTTCAAGACTTAAAAGTTTTATCTGTAGAACTCTCTTAATTGCTTTTTAACTCCAAGTATCAGAAGTAAACTTCTTTCCATTTGGTAGAGGGTACGCCTATTTATAAGAGTATGCGGGACAGAGTTATGAAAAAATTGAAATTCTTGATAATTATCTCTATTTTATTTATTTTTAAAGATATAATTATTTAAACTTTTAATTATCTCTTTTATTTATTTTTTAAAGAGATAACTATTGAATGACACAATTATCTTTAATTTAAAAAGCTAATTATCTAGTAAAATAATTATTTTGTTTTTATTTATTTTAAAAAAATAATTATATACTTTTAATTTAGAAAAATATTTATTTATTTTCTCTCGTGTAATTTTCATGTGCTAAGTGGTTTAATTTAATTAATTAAAGGCTTGTCACATGAAAATATACTATTTTATACATGTTGCCATATAATTGGACTAACCGTAAAATTTAATATGGGATCGCTACAAAACATGGCAATATTTGATTTGTCAATAAATGTGTTATATTTTTTAATCATAGAAAATGTGTCAATTTGTGATAGGTTAAAATTTATATGACATTTTTTAAAAAATTGAGGTCTTTTCATTTATTTGATAGATGGTGAGGGGCTGATCCTGCTATTGATTAGGGGTGTAATTTGAGCCCGACCCGGTCCGCCCGTGGACTGGGCGAGCCAAGCCTGGCTCGGGCCCGGCGGGCTCCCGCCAAATTTTCGGGCCGGGCCGGGCCGGGCTTTTTACCCCGGGGGTCGGCCCAGGCCCTAGGGGTAAAGGGCTCAGGCTCGAACCTCGGGCCCGGGCTTTTGGGCGGACTTTGGGGGGGCTTTGACCGGACT
>JAOTRH010097017.1:0-16161 GCA_034768845.1 Heliamphora exappendiculata
ACACCACTAAAGAACTATAATTGCACTTTGACCCATAATCTCAAGACCTTCTTGCATTGAGTTCCTGTTATTAAATGCTTACCATTTCTCCTCATGTTAAGATTCTCGATACCCGCCAATTAAATTTAATTACTAACAATTTATTTTAATTGGTATCTTGATATTTCTTAAGCCCTTTCGCTTAATATATTTGACCGCCGGTTAATCAAATCCACCTATAGGGTTTGGCCTGGTCAAAACTTATAAACTTCCTTAAGGGGTATTGTCAATCTCGATCTTTCGAGACGTAAATTCTATCAATAATTAATATTTTTCATATAAATAATACTGCTATCCAACTCACCGAAAATATAGACTCATATAAAATCCCACTCTCTAATGAAACAAAACAACGAATATTAAATATACACAAATTAATAATTATTTCAAGATTAAGAGGACAAGCACTATTCATAATAACCTTGGAGTGTGAATTAATTTATATAATCAGTATAAAATTAATTACCCCAAATGTTTCGTTCAATACACATAAAGTATACTGGCACAGAGATTCAGAATAATAGACGACGCAATTATCTGTTCTCCATAACCAAGACAGGCCTAGTAAAACTCTGTGCCATAGTCGTACCGATGGTATGTCCATTTCTATTTAAACTGTGAATATAAAACTTATATTCTGCAAGAACCTAAAATCTGATCTTATGTGTGCAAGCCGTACTCTACACACCAGATTAAATATTATACATAATATTTGGCATCCATGCATATCAAAGAAATGATACACATATATTGCTCATAAAGATTCTCATAAAATAGAAAATTAATTTTATTAAAATTAAATTAAATACTAAAAATATGATTTTTATTAGCAAGCCTAGCTTTGAAGGTTTCAACCTTCCCGTCTACTCCTCTCTTGCTCTTGTAGATCCACTTGCATCCAATGAGTTTTATCCTTTCGGGTGGTTCTACAAGTTCTCAAATTTGATTGAAATATATAGATTCTATCTCTGAATTCATAACCATTTGCCAAAGATCTGTATCTTTGTCTTGTTGTGCTTCATTGTAGTTACAGAGCTCGGTATCCAATTCTACCAAGATCTTGTCATACGACTATCCCAAGAACATATACCAATCAGATTGATGAACAACCCTCCCACTACGACGAGGCACTACTTGTGTCTATGTACTAGCAGTAACAGGCTGTGCAGAATCTGAACCCTGTGTATCAAGACCCTGTTCTTGATTTGCACCTGTCCCGATAATCCTTCCACTATGACGAGGTAATGGAATATCAGTGACTTGTGGTTCCTCTTCTGTTCTACTAGTATTTCCTCTCAGTTCTTCCAGAATAATTTTGTTATTGGGCTTGTGATCCATAATATATTTCTCTTCCAAGAATCGGGCATTGGTGTTAACAATGACCTTCTGATCCTTATGATTATAAAATAAACCACCCTTCATTCTCTAAGGATACCCCGCTAAGAAACAGACTTCCGTCCTCGGTTCTAACTTATCCGTGTTTCCTTTCAGCACATGTGCTGGACACTCCCAAATACGAATGTGTTTCAAACTAGGCTTACGTTTGGTCCACAATTTTATGGGAATAGAAAGTACTGACTTAGATGGTACCAAGTTAAGAATATAAGTCGTTGTCTTTAAAACGAGTCCCCAAAATGAATCTGATAAACCTGAATAACTCATCATTGACCATACCATATCCATAAGAGTCCTATTCTTCCTTTCTACTATACCATTCTGCTGTGGAGTGCCAAGTGCAGTCAATTGGAATGTAATCCCCTCTGATGACAAGTAGTCTTTAAACTCTCCAAAGAAGTATTCTCCACCACGGTCGAATCGTAGTGATGTGATACTTTTACCTAGACATTTCTCTGCCTCCGTCATGAATTTTTTGAATTTCTCAAAGTATTCAGACTTATGATGCATCAAGTAAATGTATCTATACCTTGATTAGTCATCAATAAAACTGACGAAGCACTCAAAGCCACCTCTAGCCCAGATTATCATAGGACCACACACATCAGAATGAACCAGCTCCAATGATTCTTTAGCCCTATAACCTTTCACCGAAAAGGGCCTCTTGGTCATCTTATCCTCTAAGTAAGATTCACAGACTGAAAGTGCCTCCACTTCTAATGAACTCAAAGGTCCATCTGCTACCAGTCTGTTTATCCTTTTTAGATTAATATGATCAAAGCATAAGTGGCAAAGAAACGTTTGGTTCATTAAAGAAGAAATTTTTTCTTATATGGTAATGTAGATGTATGATTCGTTTCAGTCAGTTGTAGTGTATGAGAGATTAGAGTAATAATATAAAAATCATCTACCAATGTACCAGAACAGATAACCTGTTTATTATCCTTAATAACCACAGAGTTAATAAAATAAATTAAATATCCATCTTTAGCCAATCTAGAAATGAAAACTAAGTTCCTTTTAATGGCAGGTACATAAAGACAATATCTCAATATTAAAACCTAATCTCTACCAAAACTGAGAGTGACATCTCCTACTGCAATTGCTGTTACATTGTATTATTACCCAAATGCAGGTAAATCTCCCCATCACTAAGTTGTCGAGCTTCCTGGAACCACTGCAATGAATTGCAGACATGATTAGTGACTCCCGTATCTACACATTAGGTACCGGTAGATAGCACCGCTAAACATATTTCCACAACCAGTGAATAGAAATTATCCTGTTTATTCTGCCTTCTAAAAAATACTGAACATAGGTTTTTGCAATGCCTGGTCTGGTTGTAGTGAAAATATCTGCCTTTTAGATTTTTCACACCAATCCGTGGCCCACTAACTACCCTAGAAACCGTGTCCCCCTGTTTCTGAATCTTTTTCTTCTTCATGCCTTTCGGCTCAAATGAAGAATTTTTTTTAGAAACAAACACATTTTCCGGTAATGAAGGAATACCATTAGTAGTTAAAGTTATATCTAAGTTACATTTCCAGTCAACAAAATCCAGTCCCGTTAGTTAGTTTATTTTTTTTTTGAATATTAAAGCAAGGGTTGAAATCCATTTTAATCCTGAGAATCACATAATAAAAAATACCGTTAATTATGAGGAGTAAATCTTTGAATTTATTTTAATTTGGTTCTCTCCACCATTTTAAAATTAATTCACCAACAGCTTGGTAACCTGAGAATAGTATGTTATGATGGGTGGACGTCTACTATCCATCATAAGACCAGACAAACTAATTTATTTTAATTTTACTATCTAGGCAACTGACCATGTCAAGTAAAATTAAGTAGCTGATATAGATTCGTTCTAGTATATAATAGCAGTGACTCAGATGGAGAGAATACTATTATATACAGTTGAGTGTTAATCATTACCTAATCTCAAATCAATCGCTTCGCAATGAACACTTCAAATTGAAAAGTGATTCACACTAACAATTATCCAGAATTATCTATGTAGGAGGTTTGTACTGTCGATATCGTAATTAATCTGTTCGATTGGGAGAAAGGTCTTACTGCCAACATGCAGGGTTTAATTGTATCGCCTACAAACTGGTAATGGAGACCGCGAGATTTATCTGCGAATAAATTTTCTCCCACTTAGATTTTGAAAATAATTTTTAGGGTTATAAAAATTCGTTTAATTAAAATAAATTTATTAATTTTGAAAGTCACACGATCTGAAAGAATCAAATATCTTTCCGTGTACACGATTCCAAATATTCTGGTTTATCAAACCATCTTTTGTGTTTAAATGCGTAACAAATAAAATTTAATAAATGTATAGTTTTTTCTTTAGTTTTTCAGCTAAAGTAGTGATTAAAGGCATTTTATCCACATTTTTAAAAAATAATAATAATTTATTTTGATTAACCATTATTCTATTTAATTAATTCAAAATTCAGAATTAATTCTCACATTTTTTCAAGATATCTAATTTTTAAAAAAATCATTTTAAACGTGATATTTTGTAAAAAAAATTATCTAAAATTTTTCTATTTAATTAAAATTAATTAAAAAAACTTTTTTTTATTTTTTATTACAAAATATTTTAATTAAAAACGAATATTTAAATTAATTAAATTAACATGATAAATAAAATTAATATTTATTATTCACGCAGTTAATAAAAAATTAAATGCAAGATATAATAAAAGCAACTCCAATTTTATGATCTATCTGAAAATCTAAAGAGTTTCGATCTCTTATTTAAAAGAATATATTTTAAAATTATTTTCTGAATCAGTTTTCTTGTTTGGATAAGTACTGTCGTTATGAAAAATAGCTTTTTCACAACAAACAAACAAAAACCGTAGCAAACGTGCTAGCTTTTCAATTGCCGAAATAGCCTTGGTTTTGCACTGCTTGCTTGGAATCTGCGCCACTGTTTGGCGCAAAAAAAAAATACCGCAGCTTTAATCATGTTCGATGTTCTTCGACTGTCTTCATCCTTCTGTTTTTTTTATTACATAAAATCAAAAAATAATATTCAAGAACTAGAAACCAAAAAATAATAATTTTTACATTGATCCTATGCCTCTGTAGAGTTCACAATTAATCTACCACGATAAACTCTCGTGGTTTAAAAATAATAATTAATCATCATCCACGCATTTAATCAAACATGAAAATAAATGATGACCATAAAATCGAAATTTAAAATGCCTACAAAACAAAGTTAACAATAGTTCTAAAACTACTCGGCTCCGATAACCGTAAACAAAAAATAAAACGACTCTGATACCAATTTGTTGAAGGCAAACTGCTAAGATCATTGTTTTTGCAAACAATTTTTGGTAAAAAATTAACTGGATAGAAAATAACGAACGATAAAAATAAAACCCGCTCAACTAAAGTTAATTTCGAAGAATACCTTTTGTCGATTGATTCTTCAACTACGATTTGATTCTGAGTTGAAGCTCCTGTCAGATCTTCTACTGTATTCTCTTACACGATCTTTGAACATAGTGTGGGCTACTCACTATCCTGAAAGATAAAACATGATATATCAATCTATAAAACTGGTTCAGCCTACCTGCATATAAATAGGGTTATAGCAGGAACCTGTGGAGTAATTATGAGTAAAACTTTTAGTAGAACACAGACACTTACCAGCGATTTCTGCAATTATGGAAAGACGTAGCGGTTTTTGAAATTTTCATAAAACACTGAATTACAGTTCACACCACTAAAAAACTATAATTGCACTCTGACCCATAATCTCAAGGCCTTCTTGCATTAAGCTCCTGTTATTAAATGCTTACCATTTCTCCACACGTTAAGATTCTCGATACCAGCCAATTAACTTTAATTACTAACAATTTAATTTAATCAGTATCTTGATATTTCTTAAACCCTTTCGCTTAACATATTTGACTGCCGAATAATCAAATATACCTATAGAGTTTGGCCTGATCAAAACTTATAAGCTTCCATAACAGGATATCGTCAATCCCGATATTTTGGGACGTGAATTCCGTCAATAATTAATATTTGTCATATAAATAATACCGTTATTCAACTCACCAGGAATATAGACCCATATAAGATCGCACCCTCTAATGAATCAAAATAACGAATATTAAATATACGCAAATCAATAATTATTTCAGGATTAAGAGGATAAACACTATTCATAATAATCTTAGAGTGTGAATTAATTTATATAGTCAGTATAAAATTAATTACCCCAAATGTCCCATTCAATACACACAAAGTGTACTGGCACAGAGAGTCGAAATAATAGACGATGCTATTATTTGTTCCCCGTAATCAAGACAGGCCTACTAAAACTCTGTGCCACAGTCGTACTGATGGTATGTGATATTTTTATTTCTATTTAAACTGTGAATATAAAACTTACATTCTGCAAGAACTTAAAATCTGATCTTCTATGTGTAAGTCGTACTGTACACACCAGATTAAATACTATACAGAATATTGGACATCCATGCATATCAAAGAAATGATACACATACACTGCTCATAAAAATTCTCATAAAAATAAAAAATTAATTTTATTAAAATAAAATAAAATACTAAAAATATAATTTTCAGTATACCAACCCTAACACCATGACCGCATAAGATCACATATGACCACATACCCGTCCTACAACATGTAAGAATAAAACTAAACATAGCACTATAAGCACAAAAACACGTATAACCACGACGTTCCACATAACGACGCCACACAACCCATCATGACATCACAAGCCACACACCCATCATCCGCTCACCCGAAAGACCCGTCCACTCACCGGGATGACCAACGAAGCAGAAAACTAAAGCCCAACCCGAAGGCCAACACTAAACCTCCCACAAAACAGTTCTCACCAGAAACAACCACATCTCTAGAAAGAACATCGGATCCAATACGTCCCGCACCCCAAAATGCACCAACCACCACGCACACAACTGTGCACTAACGCCCCGCATGAAATGACCATCACCCTCTCCATGACTTCAATTGACGGGATCCCATAATCCAATCAACTGAAAATACTAGAGGAGAGCAGTCAATTGAGCCCCATAACCCAATCAACCGAGAGGCCACCACACGACCACCAAAATACCAAAACACTAAAACGCCCCACACAGACCCAGTCGACTAGACCCCATCCAGTCGACCCAAACAAGCTACTAGAATCTCTTAAAAACTCCCCAAAACACAGGTTAGTCGACTGACCTCCTCGATCCAGTCGACTGAACCCAGGCAGAAACTAACTCCGAGCTACTGTTTCAACCACCAAAATCCCAAAATGAAGCCTAAAAACGTCCATCTAGCACCCTTTAACATACCCAGGCCTAAGACTAACACCAAAGCCTCAAAAGAAACACTCGAAACTCGATTCCACCCAACCGAAATCGACGAAAATTGGTTTTAAATCACAAAACCAACGTTTGGAACATAAATCAATTTTATGTATTTTAAAAAGGTAAAAATACACACGATTACACATAGCACCTTTATAAGACATGAGAGTCTAGAATCCTACCTCGTTCAATTAAAAACTCAACGCCTCGATCCACGTGAAAAACTGAACTTCGTCGAAATAAAATTTTATCTGGATGAGCGCATAGCCCACCATGCCAACAACAAGGATCAGCTGCTGAGTCGTCAAAAATCGAGCCCCGAGCCCCCGAGAAGTTAGAGAGAAAGCAGAGAGAAAAAAAAAGAAAATTTAGCTTGTCAGTTTTAAAAATATCTTTTGAAAATATCTAATGTGAGATATTAATAGGTCACAAAAATATCTTCCTTTTTTTAGAAATTCGCACCAACCCCGCATGCATCTCTACACTCGAACAGGCATAAAAACACGTATGAGCATGCTGAAACGAAAACAACAAACATGCGTCGAAAAATACCGAAAACAAAAATGGGTCAGGGTCTCACAACTCTACCCCCTTAAAGGAATTTCGTTCCCGAAATTTAGCACAAGATCAAAAGAAAAAAAACCGTCGATCACAATCGACACAGGCATAAGAGATGGTGTGGCGCCGGGATTTTTAGGATTTTAGAAAATGATCAAAAATATGATAATTCAAAGATATTTTGAAAAATATTTTAACACTTTGAAAATCAAATTTTGAATACCCATTTTTGTTCAAAATGGAGTCGCCACTTAGTTTTTGAGAAAAACTAAAAAAAAATGGCAACTGATTTTTAAAACGTTAACTAGAGAAAGAGAGTTCAGGGGTTAAGGTACGAATTGGGGAAGGTGTTAGGCACCCCGTTCGCCCAACCGTAAGGTTGGCCTCTACTAATTATCATTAGTTCTTTAATAAGATTTCTCACATGCATACAAATAAAGAAAGTGAAGGCAAAAAGAGAATATTCAAAATCAAATACGAAAAATACGTAACATACGTATATAGAATGCCAAAGAAAAACAAGTATTAAAAGAAAAATCTTAAATTTTACGACATGCAATTCTAACTAAAGGATTCATGGTGCATTCCCAGATGTAATGGTTCTAAAAGAACAAAAATATACTACAATCATTAAGTTTAAATTATACTAAAAATAAACATGAATTTTTCTAACAATATCTAAAAAAGAAATCTAAGCTATTCTAAACATGGTTTTAAAGCATATCTTAAAATTAACATACTAAACATACATATTATCAAATTGTCTAAAAGTATAACTAAAATAAATAGCATGTGAAAATCCTATATAAAAATAAAGTTTACCAAATAATGAAACTAATAACAAGTATTTTATGTATTAATATGATAAGAAATTATTTGAAAATTTAATTTGAAAAGAAAATAAATAAAGTGGAAGCTTACAAAAAAAATTAAACCAAAAGAAGAAAGTTGAAAAAGGCTTATTTAAACTATTAAAAAGAAAACTTAACTATTTATACTTTATATTTTTAAAACAAACAAAAAAAATTAAAAGATATAAAATGAACAAGAGGGTTTCGATTATTATTAAAAGAAAAAACTATACTACCGTTTGAAAGATGAATATAAGAAAAAGAAGAAGAATATTAACTAGTATAAAAGGGCTTTTTGTGATTTTTAAGTTTAGCAAAATGGAAGAAAAAATAAATAAATAAAAGATTATGAAAAGCAAAATAAAACTAACATTAAAAGAAAAAATAAGGTAGAACATTACATGGAAAATAAAACTAAAAGAAAGGAAAATGAAATGCTATTAAAGAATATTACACTAATATTAAAAGAAAAAAAATAAAATAAAAAATAAAAGCTAGTAAAAGAATATTAAGCTAATATTAAAAAGAAAAAAACAGAAAATGAAATGAAACATTAAAAGAAAAATAAAGTTACACTACAAGAAAAGAAAAAGAAAAATGAAATAAAATGTTATTAAAAGAAAGGAAACTAAATACAACTATTTAACTTGCAAATATGAAGGTACTATTGACAACTACAACCATATAAATGTAAGTGCATTATTATAACAATAACGACATTATTTAGTCGTACTGTTAAATTATGTTAGCACTATTTAATAAATTTAATAAATTTAATGCGAGTAAATAAATAAATAAAACAAGCAAGCTAAATAAGCTAAAACTTGAATTCAAATATAAATAAAGCAACTATAAGCAATGCAAAAACGTAATAAAGATAAAATAATCAAATTAGCTCGATCACTCTGAAGAGATAAAAAATGTAGCTAGAAGGATCGGGGATCTAAGCAAAGTACTTGGATTGCTAAGGAATCCTCAAGTCGGGGAGTGGCGATGGCCAATTTGATCCTTGAGCGATGATCCAAGCTAGAACTTCGGTATCAGGGGGTTTGGCTCTCGGCATTTCAGCTGGTTTTTGGCGTCGGGACTCGGATTGCTCGGCGACTCAGCAGAGCTTCTTTCACTAAACTTCTCTCTAAGATTCTCTCCTGAAAATGTACGGTCGGGTACGGTATTTATAGAATTCTTCAACCGATGGGATGCTGTCACATTTTGGGACATTTCAGGCCATTTGGAGTTGGCGGTCGCCAGGTTGGGAGATGGCGATCACTATGTTCGAAAAGGTTCCACATGGTTCTATTGGCGGTCGCCAAAATGCAAGTAGGCGGCCGCCAAGTTTGAGGTGGCGGTCGCCACTTTTGGCTAGGGTTTTCGAGAGGTTATATTGGCGGTCGCCACAATGAACATGGCGGTCGTCACAAAAAGTGAAAGTTTTCAAAGCGTTCTATTGGCAGTCGCCACTTTTGAAGTTGATGGTTTCAAAAAGATTTAATTGGTTTGAAAGTTTTGATGATTGGGTTCAATTACCGAGCTTGGATTATTTCTCGAGGATCGTACCGAGGCACCATTCTAACTGTTTTCATCATCGGATTCACCTAAGATTGGACGGGGTCAAATTGGGGTGTCTATAGAAGGTTAGCCACACCATTTCTAGGATATTAATCAAACAAGATCAGGCATCCTAAACAACGGCTAACTATCTCAAGGACATGGGATCTACAACTCAACCCAACCTCACATCCTCACCAATCGCTGTCTCAACACAGCGTGCTACCCACGGAATCCATCACCAACTCCCCAAACAAAGAAATGAAGTAACTGGCCAAAACCTGCATACTCAGAAAAATCTCTGTTCACTGGAGAAATATCTGTATCATCCGATACTACCAGTGCCCTAGAAGAACTGGGAGCTGTAAGTGCATACGCTCGGCCGAGTGTCATCTTGGTCTGTCCACCATAGCCCAACACTGTCGGCTGTCACACCGACTAAACTGAAGTACCCCCATCTGCAGTCCGAGAAGTCTGAACTGCGAGAGGCTGCTGTCGATCCTGCACAAATGAACCCTCTGATGTGCCTACTGTGCCCAGCGCACTCTCTCTATTTGGGGACAGTTCCTGCGAATATGTCCACTTTGGCCACATCCAAAACAAATTGGCGGTCTTCTCCCCTATGACTGATCCGGTATGGGACTCCGGAACTGCCTCAACTGTGGATCCTCGTACTGCCTCAGCTGTGGGCAATCTGACACACGGAGCCTTGGCTGTCCACACTGATAACATCTAACTTTCCTCTGCTCTGATCTCCCCGACGAAGCCACCGATAGTGCTGGTGTAGAGAACTGCTGTGGTAATCTTGATGGATGAAAACTAAGACCAAAGGACTTCTGCCTCTTGTCGGAACGCCCACTTGTCTGTACCTCTGTCCCACCCTGCATTGTCCTGGCCTCCCTAGAAATTCGAATCTCAGTCAAGGTATTCTCAATCCTCGCTGTTGCCTCCACCAGCTTTATAAACACACGTAGCCCCATGACGGCCACTCTCTCTCTCTGATTGCGGGCCTCAAACCCCGCTCAAACCGCCTTGACCTCAGCTCGTCAGTCGCCACCAACTCCGTTGCAAACCGAGACAGACTAGTAAACCTAGCCTTGTACTGCATAACACCCATCGCTCCGTGGGTGAGAGTGTAGAACTCCTCCCTATACAAGTGTCTAAATGAAGCTAGAAAATATTTCTCTAGAAAAACTCCAGTGAAAGATTCCCATGTGACCCCTACAGTGTTCCGGGTGTATTTTCACCATTCGTGAGCATCACCCCTCCGCTGAAATGTGGCAAACGAAACTCGCCATTCATCCTCAACTATCTACATCATGTCAAGGATCCGGGTCACTAATTCCAACCACTCTGCAGCTATAATAGGATCGGGATCTCCAGTAAAGGTAGGTGGATCCATATTCATAAACTCTCGGATCGCCACTTTAGCGCTTAGCTCTGGCTCTCTCTCTCTCTCTCTCTCTCTCTCTCTCTCTCTCTCTCTCTCTCTCTCTCTCTCTAGCAGCCTCAATCAGCTGCTGGATAGAACCAACCAACACACGCAGCAACTTAGTCACGTCCATCGGTCAAAACCACGGCCACGGCCTCGACAATGACCTCGCCCTCTTCGCACAGACATCACGTCTACATAAAAGAAACACATAACATAAGATGCAACATATAAGCACGAACCACATAAGCATGCTAACACGTAGTCACAGAGGTTCATGCTAAACAAACTCCACATACCGAGAAAAATCGACAAGAATGACGTGTCAATTTGGATAACCTACTTAGATTCCCTGCTAGATATCACGATAGCTAAACGCGTTTCTAACTTGGCCCCTAAGTTTGTTAATCCAAACACCCAAAGGCAAGACTAATCAATCCCAAGGTTCAACCCCCATGCCCACATATACACAACATTCTCATGCTTAATATGCTAACACGTTCATGTTATCAAAACATCTAAGCACATGCAATCAAGCACACGCAATCAACCTCACACGGTGATGCACTCTCTTTCCACGGCTCTTAAGTATTCGAACCCAGAGCTCTGATACCATTCTGTCACGCCCCAAGCTTTGGGTCACGTGAAACACCCACAAGCAACCAGATAAAATGCCCAACCTGATAGTTACTCACAAAGTAAAACATACATTCATTGTATATAAACGCCAACAAGGCTTACATTACACAATTCTAACACTGAAAAACATGCAAACATATAGGGTACAAAAGAACAAAACAGAAGACTACGAATCTTCTGCCTCAACTAGCAACCACAAATCAACCTGAGTGACCGGTGCCTGAAAAATATTTTAAATCCCACACCGTGAGCCAAGTTCAGCAGAAACTAGACAAGCTTGCAATATAAACAAAACAGACTCGAAAAATAAGGTGTAGTTTTTGACTCACATGAGCCATAAAAATAGTTTTATATCTGAACTCATACGAGCTCTAGAAGAAAACAGTTGAAAGTGGTTTTATACGAGAACTTCCATGAGTCTCAAAGAATAACAATTTTAAAAATGGTTTCGTATCGCGACTCATCATAGCTTAGAAAATAATTTGATATATATATTACAATGCTTCACTGCAAAGATCGACTCCTACGATCCAAGACTCCCGCAAGCCCCACATGTAACACACGCCATTTATACAACGCAACACAAGTATAATTAACATATAACTTCACAGGGTAAAATCGTAGGACCACATACACCCCCATCATATAGCTTCACGAACTTTCACCGTAAGACCATTATCCACCCCAACTAATGCATTGTCGACCAGAGCCAAGAGATATCTTCACGGACTATCACCGTAGGACCAAAATCCATCCCTTATATGCATTGTTGATCAGAGCCAACATATATCTTCATGAACTTTCACCGTATGACCAAAATTCGCATCTCATATGCATTATTGACCAGAGCCAACAGATATCTTCATGAACTTTCACCGTAGAACCAATTGTATATGCTGGGGACCAAAATTCACCCTAGCATATACAATTTTAAAACCAGAGTTTTAACGAAAGCAACCCAGGCGCACATAAATTAGAGCTTAGATACATTATGACCGCATAAGATCACATATGACTACATTGGACCACATACCCGTCCTACAACATGCAAGAATAAAACTAGCCATAATTCTATAAGCACAGAAACACATATAACCATGACGTTTCACGTAACGACGCAACACAACCCATCACGACATCACAAGCCAGACACCTGTTATCCACTCACCCGAATGACCCGTCCACTCACTGGGACAACTAACGAAGCAAAAAACCAAAATCTAACCTGGAGGCCAACACCAAATCTCCCACAAAATGGTTCTCACCAAAAACCACCTTATCTCTAGAAAGAACATCGGATCAAACACATCCCGCACTTAAAGATGCAATAACCACCACACACACAACTGTGCACTAACGCCCCGCATGAAATGGCCATCACCCTCTCTATGACTTCAATTGATAGAACCCTATAATCCAATCAAATGAAAATACTAGAGGAGAGCAGTCAATTGAGCCCCATAACCCAATCGATCGAGAGGCCACCACACGACCACCAAAACTACTAAAACATCAAAACACCCCACACAGGACCTAGTCGACTGGACCCTATCCAGTCGACCCAAATAACTACTGGAATCTCACAAAAACTCCCCAAAACATAGGTCAGTCGACTGACCTCCTCGATCCAGTCGAATGAACCACGATTTAGACAACTGAACCACGATCCAGTTGACTAAACACAGGAAAAAATTGACTTTGAGCTACTATTTTAGCCACCAAAACCCCAAAACGAAGCCTAAAAACATCCATCCAACACCCTCAGACATACCCATGCCCAAGACTAACACCAAAGTCTCGAAAGAAACACTCGAAACTCGATTCCACCCAATCAAAATCGACAAAAAATAGTTTTAAACCCCAAAACCAACGTTTGAAACATAAAGCGATTTCATGCATTTTAAAATGATAAAAACACACACGATTACACGTAGCACTCTTATAAGACATGAGACTTTAGGATCCTACCTCGTTGAGTTAAAAACTTATCACCTCGATCCACGTGAAAAATCAAACTTTTTTATAAAAAAATTTCGTCTGGATGAACACGTAGCCCACCATGCTAACAACAAGGATTAGCTGTTGAGTCGCCAAAAATCAAGCCCCGGGGCACCGAAAAGTTAGAGAGAAGGCAGAGAAAAAAAGATAACTTAGCTTGTAAGTTTTGAAAATATCTTTTAAAAATATCTAACGCCATATATTTATAAGCCATGAAAATATCTTCTTTTTTTTAAAATTTGCACCATAATGGCCAACAACCCCAGGAACCAACCCTGCATGCATCTCTATACTCGAACATGCATAAAACACGTATGAACATGCTGAAACCAAAACAACAAACACGCGTCAAAAAATGCCAAAAACGAAAATGGGTCAAGGTTTCACATGAATTGTGTGCTTGCATGGGTTTGCAGTTGAATTGTTTTGCGCATGTTATGTGTTTATGTGAGCATGGAGGTTGAGTCTTGGGGTGATGTGGCATGCCAATTGGCGTCAGATCAACTACTTTGGGGTTCGAAATAAAAAAGTGTTTGGCCGACGTTCTTTCTATGAGAAATCTGAATTAGTTACCCGAATTATCGCGTTACTTTGAGGCTTTCCCTCAGTATGTGAATATGTGTTGGTGTGATGTGACTAGATGGCAGGTAGTGTGTAGCTTGATTTTAGAAGGTTAAGTTGAGTTTAACCTAGTTGAAAGTTGTGATATCCTCGTTCTAGACGTTATGCCCATGGGGTTAAGATGAGTTGTGGCACGGATGGTGGCATTGGTGGTAGGGGTGTGACCCAGTGGTTAGTGATTGTGGTGGGTGTTAGCCCGTGAGATGAGCACTGATTGCTTGGAGTGTGTTGTATCCATGTGAGTTGGGGTGACTGTAGTAGTTGCCCGTTGGGTGTTATGCTTTCAGTTGCTTGATGAATGAGTGTGGTATAGTGTTTGAAACCTCTTGGAGGTTATTTTTTATGTTCGGATATAAGGAGTGGTTTTTGGTGCGTTGTGAATTATGTACGTCATGAGCTGTGTTCCCCGAGATTGGGTATGGACAGGAGTATAGTGGACAGGAGCGTAATAATCCCTAACCTAAGGTGTGTTAGAAAGTCTGAGCTTAGACTATATTTGGGGTGTTATTGGTAGCTATAGTGATGTTAGATAGTTTTGAGAATCTGTTGACAACCCTTGAGTTTCTTTTGAGGCGTATTGCTAAGTTGCATCTCTTGATAGGAGTTGGGAGTTGTACGATGATAAGTATATGGGTTGGAGATGTTGTCGATGGATTGATTCACAAGTAATATACCTGTATGAATGGTGAGATGTATATCGGTGGTAGATAGGATGTGGTGAATGATGATCCGAGGTTGTTTGCAAAGTTTCACGGAGTAGGGTTTTGTGGGTTGAGTTGTCCTTTTCTAGATAAGGAGACTATGTGGGATACATGGTGTATGGTAAGAGTACGAGTGTAAGTATGTGAGATTTGTAGGGCATGTGATAGATATTGTTGGCGTAGTTAACTCAGTCGTTTTAGGACAACATGTTGATGGGCGGAGATCCCTTAAGAGGATGATGACAGTAGTCTATATTTAGCTAAGGCCTAGACGTGGTGATGTTGTATTACCCTTAAAGGGCGAGTGATAGAGTGGTGCCTTTGGTCTAGAGTTGATAAGCGAGGTTCGTTTTGTTCGTGTGGCATGCAGTTGCTTTCATGTTCGGATAGTTATATGCCAATGAGACACGTGTTATTGGTTAGAAGTTTTATGTTTTGATGTGTGAGACCCTGACCCGTTTTCTTTTTTTTGCATTTTCATATGCACGTTACGTGTTTTCGTTTGAGCATATTTTTATTTCTTTTGATGTATGATCGGGCTTAGATATGCATGCGGGGTAGGTTCCCGGGGTCGTGGGACGTTGTGGTACGAATTTCGAAAAATTTTATAAAAAAAAAATTTTGGAGGCCTATAAATAGCTGGAGTTAGATATTTTTAAAAGATATTTTCAAAACTTAACGACTAAGTTTCCTCCTTTTTCTCTCTGCCTTCTCTCTAACTTCTCGGGGGCTCAGTTTTTGACAATCAGACTGTCGATTCTTGTTATTTGCTCGGTGGGCTACGCAACCATCCGGTCAGAATTTCATTCCGACGAAACTCAATTTTGCACGTTGATCGAGACGTCGAGTTTTGAACTCACTGAGGTAGGATTCTAGACCTGTATGTTTTATAAGGGTGTTACGTGTAATCATGTGTATTTTTACCAGTCATATTGTTGTAGATCTGACTTTGCATAAAAATAGGTTTTTGGGTTTAAAAATCTATTTTTCATTATTTTCG
>JAOTRH010097028.1:0-16161 GCA_034768845.1 Heliamphora exappendiculata
GTGCATTTGATAATTGAAAACTCAAGACATAATTTGAGTTAGGGCCGGGAGTTCAGTCAGGACCTTTAGTAGAATAAATTCTGGCTCGTATGTGAAATAATCTAGCATGGGGATATAGTAAATGATATCCGATTTTCTTGTATGGTTAGCCCGAGTCCTATACTTTCTCGTGATCCTTCACGTAGCCCATTATGCGCACGGATAATTTTCTTATCGGTTTCGGTTATTATTTAATTTAATTTGAGTGTTGGTTTTGCCGCCGAAGACATTCAAGAATTAAATTAAATTGTTGGAGGACAGTTTTGGGATTTGGCGCACCTAGGGATTACTCCCTAGGTGGTCGGACCTAATAAGGGGATGGGGATTAGATTTTGTGGAAGATATATATCTCTTCTTTAGTTTTAGGAAAGAGAATATATATTCTTATCTTTATCTGTGATATATGTAGCAATATATCACAAGGTGACTTGTAATATAAAAAGAAAACCTAAAACCCTAATCCCTAACCACCAAGCCGTCGCCCCCTCTCTCTTTTGGCAAATTGATTTTTGCTTTTTGGAGACAAGTGTGAGTAGAAACCAAGAGGAAGAAAACTCTTCGATTGAAATCGGTGCCCACACACCGTGATCGTCGTAGTGCGCCCGGGACATACGTGAGAAGGTTGTAAGGTCGTCTTCAACGTGTTCGGGACTTCGTGAAACTTTTTGACAAGTTTCATAAAGGTATTATGCTATTTAGATTAATATTGTTCTTTGCTTTTCATGAAGAACGTGCACGCCGTTTTTTACGATCACGGCGTCGGTTCAAAATTTTTATTTTCGCTCTAACAATGGTATCAGAGCCAAGGTTACGTTTTTTATGAAAAACCATTGTGTTAACATTTGTTTTGCAGTCTATGTCATTATTATCCAGTTAAATGCATGTATGAATATCTGTATGGTTTATATCATTTTTAATCGTTTATCTCGACGATTTTGAGTCGAGATTAGATTGGTTGTACGCCTCCTACGTGGAGTATAGGTTTTTTGACGATGTAATCTATTATTTCATTCATTTTTTTCAGATTAATATTGTAATCGGATCACGGAAAATGAGGAGCGAAAACGAAAGAAGAAGAACAAGGCAGCAACGGCAATACCCTATTCGGCCAGGACAGTGGCGCCATTTTCGGGGCTCATTTTCGGGGCTTTTGGAAACTTTTTTTGACACAATTTTTTTTCTGAAATTAGGGTTGTTCATTGGCTATCAGATGGTGGTTTGGTGGCGGTTCGACGGCGACGACAAGGCGGTCAAAACGGATGCCAAACGGAGGTCTGAACTTTCGCCACTTCAGAAATTTTGGCCCTTTGAGGATTTTTTTGGGCCACTTCGACATCGTATTTTGACGCAATTTGTTTTAGAGATCAAGACCTCGATGTTCTCTACCTACCATAATTTTTTAGGGGTTCAAAAAAGGCAACAAGGCGGTCAAATAGCAGTTGAAAAAATGCGGCGCAGTGGTGCCAACACAGCAGATTTTTCGGCAACTTAAGGGGTTGTTTGGGTTTCTTTTTAGCAATTTTCTGGCATTCCAGCGGTGGTCTGAGGATATAACGGTGGTTCGGAGGCTGAGGAAATGTTTTGGATCTTTAGCGGCTCGTTTAGGGTTCCAAAATTCTAGGCGTTTAATCTTTAATTCAAGAGCGTCGAATTAAAATATTAAATGGATGGACCGGATCATAACGACTTACTTAATATTTATTTTGTCATTAGTTAATTAATTATTTATTTATTTTATTTTATTTCGTGGATGATTTTTGTTTTATTTATTTATTTCTTTTATGCATGATTTTATTATCGGAAGTATAATAGGAAAAACGGGTTTACAAAATAAATAATCATAATAATTTTTTAAAACTGAAAAATAAATAGATAATTATTTATTTAATTTTTGTGTTAAAATTAATTAAGATTTTATTAATTAAAACCCAAAAAATTAATTTCTTTCGCAAAATTAAATAAAGAAGGTTTTTGTTTATTTTATTATGGTTAAATAAGGAATATTTTAGTTGATTAAAATCGAATTTATTTTAATAGGGAATTAAAATATATTTAATCATTTAAAATAAACAAAAAAAAAACTCTCGATTTTTTAAAATATTAAGTGGGAGAAGAATTTAGTCACAGATAAATCATACGGTCTCCATTATACGTTCGTAAGAGATGTTGTTATAACTCGCGCGCTGATTTTGACTTTCGATCTCCTTAAGGAAGGGCTATAATCATGGTATCTCCGGTACGAATCTTCGAAAGAAGTAAATTTTAAAATAGTGCGAAGTAGGGTTCGCTCATATCGGGCTCAGGGCTTTGACACGGTATTTTCAAATTGAGAGTAATGGTTATATACTTAACCCGTGAATAAAAATATCTTCCCTAAGGAATCACTATTTTTATTTGTGGGGACCAAAATTTATTTGCTATTTAATTTACATCGAATGTCCTATATCAAGGAATGAAAAACCTAGTAATTCTTCGTTCGTTGATTGTTAGACGTCCATACTACGTGGCCAATTAATTGCTGTGACTCTGGACTGGTGATTTTTTATTATGATATTTAGTTCTGGCAGTAAATTAATAGACTGACATGTCTGTCCAAACGGGTGTTGATTAGTAGACGTCCACACTACGTGGCCTGCTTAATCACGAAGGATTCGGGCTGCCAATAATTCTTTTTAAATTAAAAGGTTAAGGGACCCTAATTTGATAAAAGAATTTAAAAGTTTTTCTCTTTTGTTTCCCAGAACTTAATAATGGGATCATTCAAACTACTAGCGGCAATTCTCAAGGAACATACATTAATTAGACCTAATTTTATCGCATGAAAAAGGAATCTCGATATTTTCTCAACTTCTAACGACTATAGGACCGTGTTAGTTGATCCCGGTCTACTCGCTCCCAATAGTGGATCTTCTAACAAGAGATCCGGCACTATCATGATTGGGTAAAGACTGATAGGATGGCACGTTACTACATCTCGACTTTCATGTCAGATGTTTTATAAAGCCAATATCAATCTATGGAATCTGCAGCTGATATGATCTTTAACTTTACAGAAATGTTTGGCAAGCAAGGTCAGGCAGCAAGGCAAGTTGTCATGATCGATCTTATAAACGCAAACATGGAAAACGGTACACCGGTTAGGGACTACGTTTTGAAGATGATCGGTCTTCTTAACGAGTTAGAGGTCCCTAGAGCCGAGATCGATATGAAATTCCAAATTGATATCATGCTCCAGAAACTGCCTAATTCATTTCAGTAATTCTGCCTCTATTATAAACTGGATTTTACTTTGGCAGAATTATTGAAAGAATTATAGGCGGTAAAGGGTGTTATCCGGAAGTCAGCACATGCATTTGTTGCGCAAAAGGCTTCTTCTTCTAGGCAAGGATGTGGTAAAAAGAAGAAGAAATGGGTGCGACAGGATAATGCATAAAAGACTGACAGGGATAAGTCATCAACTGCCAAGGCAAAGGTTAAGGTGTCTAAGGGTAGTTGCTATTACTGTTTAAAGCTGGGACAATAAAAAAGAGATTTTCCTGATCACTAGAATAGCATGGCTGTAGGTAAAGCCTTTTCTTTAATTATTGGATCTTGATTAGTGGTTGTATCTATGAAAACCTAGTGTGTAGATAGTTCTTTAATCATTATAAAATATCATGTTTCCATATGTATTATGCATACGTGAGCTTGTTTCTGCATCTTTTGTTCAGGTTTTGACCTAGCGATGACCGCTCGAGCGGAGCTCTTTTTGCTCAAGTGAACTTGGAATGAGATATTTATAAGACATCCCATGCCTTGGGCTTTGTGCCAAAGCATTTTGTGTAAACTTTTTCTCCTCTCTTTAGGAAGATTACCTTTTTCTATACCTTCTTTCTAGCTTTCAGCTTCATTCAGGTTCAGATCTTGCCGTTCGGATATTCGATCTTCGATATCCTTGCCGTGGGCTTTGTATTTATCGTAACGAAATCGCATTTTGGCGACTTTAGTTTCTCATCGGTGTTCAAAGTTTTGAATTTTAACTCGCCGAGGTAAGATCCTAGACTATCTTGTCTTAAAGGGGTGCTACATGAAGTTTTATGCGTTTTTACCATTTAAAAATGCATTAAATCTTGAATTTTGAGTTTATGCCATGTTTGGATGACTAAAAAGCATGTTTCGCATTTTTATGGTTTACTATAAGGTTGGTGAGCATATATGTCGTGTTGTTTTCGAAAAGAGGAGTTTTGAAAATTGAAAAGATTTATGCAAATGTTTGCAAAAACTTAAATTTGGAGGTTTGAAACTAATCCTTGGGGTTGAGTCTCGTTTTATTGTTCACTAGTCTCTATGGTTAGGCGGATGACGTTGATATGTGAATGTGATGTTTGTACATAGCCGTGTGCGTGCAAACTTTGATTCATTTATGCATTAGTTGGGACAGTTTTGATCCCATGGTGAACGCTCGTAAGGATACATTAGTTGGGGCAGATTATGATCCTACGATGAAAGCTCATAAAGATGCATGAATTGCATGTGAATCATTGTGGATTGTGCAAAATCATTTTCGAGGCTCGTATGAGTCAAAATATTTATATATTTTATGTTAGTATGTTTAGTTTTTATTTTATACTAGTCTGCTTCCTATTGAGCCTCAGCTCACGGTGTGGTATTTAAAAATATTTTTTAGGTACACATGATTACTTGGAATGATCCTGATGAGACCAAAATGGCAGAAGACTTTCTTAGTTTTCCTTTTGTTTTACTTTTAGAACATGTCTTGATATGTAATGTTTTGGAACAAAAAGCTTATGTTGTAAGCCTTGAGGCGATTATATCAATGCATGTATATATAATGTGATGCTTTAGAGAGAGAAACCTTGGATTGGTTATTGGTTGGTTTGGGTCAAACGCTTTCTTTAATTTTTTACACTATGGTTTAAAGATAAGGTTTTTAGGCATGTTTTTTAGACTTAGGAAATTTTTTTGATTTTTTGCTAATCTCCCGGGTGCTTTACTGCTCGAGTGGACAGCTGCCGAGAACAAAAGTTTGCTTTTATTCCGAAATGAGGTTTTTGGATGAAAAATCTTCTGAATAACCTTTTTGGTTTAAAATGGCGTGTTTGAGAATTCTTTTACAAATAAAATTTTGTTTTCGTTTGGGTTTCTATGGATTTTTATTGTTTACAAATTAGGGAGTTACAACTTGGTATCAAAGTTCTGCATTCGAATACCTAATAGTTGTGGGAAGAGGTTGTATCACCTTGTAAAGATGGTTGCGCATGCTCAATTGCATGTATTTAATTGTCTTCATAATAAGAGTACGATAACATGTTGAGTGTGTAAATGTCGTGTATACGTAAGCATGGGGGTTGGGACCTTAGGATTGACTAGTTTTTTCTTCGGGCGTTTGGATTAACAAACTTGGAAGCCAAGTTAGAAATATGTTTGGCTGACGTATTTTCTGGTAAGGAATCTAAGTAGATTATGCAAATTGACGTGTCACTCTTGTCGATTCTCCTCAGTATATGAGATGTGTTTACGTGATCATCTATGACTAAGTGTTAGCAAGATTATATGATTTATATCTGTAATAACATGATAGGCTGAATCTTATATTGTTACGTTCTATGTTGTTTTTGTATAGAAGTGATGGCAGTGTAGAGAGGACGAGGCCGTGGTCGAGGCTGTGGCCATGGTTTTGGCCAAGATGATGTGCTAATCCCTAATGTTGGGAATGCAAATGCTCCCCAAGCACCAGTAGATAGGGTAGGATTGCTACGTGAGATGGTGGGTTCCATCAGTCAGCTAGCTAAGGCCGCTAGGGGAGGGGCAAGAGTACCTGAGCCATGGGCAACGGTTGCAATGCGAGAGTTTTGGCGTCTTAACCCTCTTACCTTTGTTGGGGATCCTGTTCCCACAGTAGCCACAAAATGGTTAGAACTTGTGACCAAAATTCTAGATACACTATAGATAGTCGAGAATAACCTGAGGGTTGTATTTGCTGTATTCTAGCTGAGAAATGACGCCCATGAGTGGTGAAAATTTACTAGAACTACCGTGGAAGGTACGTGGGCAACTTTTACAAGGGTATTTCTAGAGAAATACTTTTCTAAGTCCTCAAGGGATGTTTATCGAGAGGAGTTCTATTCTCTTGCTCAGGAGACGATGAGTATCGTGCGGTACGAGGCCAGATTTACCAATTTATCCAGTTTTGCATAGGAGTTTTATGGCTACTGATGAACTAGGTTTCAAGGAGGTTTAAAAGAGGTTTGAGGCCAGCAATCAGGGAGCGGGTGGCAGGGTTGAGGCTGTATATTTTTACAGAATTAGTGGAGTTGGCATTTGTTATCAAGAACACTTTGAATGAGACTCGTAAACCCAAGGACGTTGGGACATTTTAAGGTGGAGCAGAGGCATAGTTAGGTAGGCACTTCTACAAGAGGCAGAGGTCCTTTGACCCTGGTTCTCATCCATCTGGATCACGATAGTAGTTTTCTGCACCAGCACCATCAGTGGCTTCATCTCGGAGGCCAGAGCAGAGGAAGCTCATTTGTTTCTGGTGCAGGTAGCTAGGGCATCGTGTGGTGGATTGCCCACAGCCGAGGCAGTCCTAGAGTCCAGTACTGGTTCAGTTGCAGGGGAGGGAGCCGCCAGCTTGTTTTGGATGTGGCCAGTCTGGACATATTTGCAGGAACTGTCCTTAGGGAGGTAGTATATTGAGCACGGTAGAAGCACCAATCGTTTTGCCCGCGTAGGGTCGACAGAACTACCGATAGCAACAGCCAGTAGTTTAGACTTCCAGGGTTTTAAATGGGGGTGCCTCAGCACAATCAGTGTGGCAGTCAACAGCCCAAGGCTATGATGGATAGACTAGGACACCACATAGTATAATATACGCCCTTACTGATCCCAATTCTTTCAAGGCACCTGTCGTGCCTAATGTTGCAGCTACTACATCAGTGATCAGAGGTACTCTCTTAGTGATTTGTTTTTCTCTTGCTAAACATATAATTTTATATTAGTAATATCATTATTTGTTTAAACATTTTTAGGTTATGATGATGTTTGACTTGTACATTTTGTTTTTAATTTTAAGCAAAAAAATGCAAAAAGAGGATTATGGCACAATCTCGTAGGGTGAACTGGCCAAGGAGGGGCATTTTGGTCATTTTTCTTATTATTTTATCTTTTAGTTCTTGTTTTAATTTAAATCTTTGGTTAAGATTGTCCATGCCTTAGGGGCAAAATGGTAATTTTACCTTTTCTTAATAGAATTTTAGGATTTTTAATATTAATGTTTTAGGAGACTTTAATAATTTCTACGTTCAAAAGGTTTCTTGCTTGGATTAGGGTTTTTTTTTCTTTCCTGGGTTTTAGACTCTTAGGTTTTGATCATCTAGGTTTTTAATCTCGCCATGTCTTATGATTTTATTAGTTTATCGTCACTAAATTAATAATCTAAGTCCAAATCCTTACATATCCTTTGAGTTTTGCGGACCAAGGGTTAAAAATATGCTTAAAATAAGAAAATTTGATAAAGAGGCTCCTTGAAGAAAGAACGAAAGAACACCACCAAACTTTGAAAACTTTCCCTTCTTCCTTCTTCTTTCTTCCTTCTTCTTTTTCTTAGAGTTATACAAACAATTCGCTAATCCGCCCCAATTCGCCAACCTAACACATTCCAACCCAACCCAATCCGTGCAGGTTGTATGTGTGAGTGAGTTGGGTTGGGTTAGGTTGGGTGCGTTGAGTAAAAAAATAAGGAGGATAGATTAGTTACGGGTTATATTTCTTCAACCGACCGTTAACCCAACACGCCTAAGGTATATATTAAATATTAACTATGGTGCTTTTAAAATTTATATAATTTCTTATGATTCATATGTAACAGATTAGAACATTTATTATTTTAATAACTACTTTATATATTGTGAATATTTTTTTAGTATGCATGCAATGTAAATATTATTATTATACATATTTAAATATATTATTATTATTGAATTATTTTTATTATTTTTATTTAGCCTTTTGCTTGACGTATTAAATACGATTTTAAAAAAAATTACAATATGTTTTTATTTTTTAGAAACAAATTTTAAGAAAATATTATTAAAATTTAACAAATTTTTAAACCGCCAAACCCCTTAAATTGTGGGTTGAAACTGTCAAAAAATATCATCCAACTCACTAATTTTGATGATTTGGTTGTGGGTTAAAAAAATAATCACATACCAAATGTTAATTAATTAAAATTTATTCTTCTCTGTCCACCCAGATCCTGATCGCGCACACCCCCTACTACTTCTTTCTTTCTTTCCCCCTCTTTTTTCTTTTCTCTCAAACTTTCTCTCTCCCTTCTTTCTAATAGATCGTCCAAAGGGGGTGAAATGGCTGAGATTATATGCAAGACAGGTGGGTGGACGAAATGATGAAGGAAAAACAAGATGGCCCAATAACAATACATGCAAGACTTATATGAAAAAACCCTTGGAAGATTTTTTTTCTGTGATTGTTTTTGCTTGGGGTGGGTTGACCGGCCATGGAGAGGTTTGGGGCTAATAATTGTGGAAATTTTAATTGTTTAAATGTATAAAATATGTCCATGTTGATATAAGTATACTATCTTGCTTAAAAATATACTTAAAATAAGCTTAAAATATAAAAGTAGTAATTTTTCTAGTGAATTATAATTAATTAATAAAATTATAGTTAGTACATTATATTTATAGTATAAAAGTATTATTATGATATTTGAATAAATACACATTGGTGATAGGTCAAAATGTATTTGGGCAAGAATTTTCTTTAAAAAAAAACCTTTTTAATCAAAAACTAGTATACATAGTTTTTATTAATTAAATTAAGGTATATAAACATATTAATTTTAATTAATTTAGATTTATAAAAATTTAGTTTTGGTAAATTATATATATACATATATAACCTTGCTTGGCTTAAAAGAAGAACATGGGTTGACAAAAGGCTTTTTCTTGAATTTTTGGACATCTTCTCAAGAATTAGGCCATTTGATTTAGAGTGGGTTTAAAAAATAAATTAGATTAAATGAGCTTCTGGCAAGATCTATAAAAAATATCAAAACAAAAAACTAACTAAAAGATACGGCGAGAACAAATTAAATATTTTTATATTTTAAAATATATATACATATATATATTAATTAAATTAAATAGATAAATACATAAACACGTATATTTACTAGGAATAACTCGTGCCTCAAGACACTCCAACTATTGTTTCTTATGATCATTAATGCATTTTAATATTTAATTTCAAATTTTATTTTTAAAATAATAATTCATATAAAAAAATATTAGAAAAAATCCCAACCTCAATCAATTTCAATATTAATAAAAAGAAAAAAAACTATTAAGCAGAACAAAAAACTAAAATACTAAGAGTACCGAAAAAAATTCAAACACCACTACCGAAAAAAAATTCATGCTTTGTTGTGATTACGTAACTACATAAATCACTTTTTTCTCCGATCTGAAATGCATTAACTATTTTTTTAATACAAATACAATCGAAATCGTTAATTTCTTCAGACTCTGTCCACCGTTAAATAACAATATAAAAGTCGCATCAAGTTTGCTAACTTGTCAATGTCAGGGTCGTATACTAAAAATTATGTCTTTTATTATTTTTAGTATTTAATTTTATTCATTAATAAAATTCTTTTTTCATTTTATGATAATCTTACTGAGTAATGTATGTAGTTTTATTATTTATTTATTGTTATGCATGAGTATTTTTTATTCTGCATAGTATTTAATCTGGTATGTAGAATTCGACTTACACAAAGAAGACAAAATTATCGGTTATAGCAGAATATAAGTTTTCGATTTACGACTTAGATGGAATTGGACAAACTAACGGTACGACTATAGCGCAGAGTTTTAGTAGACCTGTTTTGATTGCAGAGAACTGATAATAGCGTCGCCTATTATTCTGATTCGCTGTGCTAGTATATTTCGTGTGTATTGAATATGACTACGTTAAGATAATTAATTTTTTACTAGTTATATAAATTAATTCGCACCCATGATTATTATAAATGTTTATTCTCTTAATTCTAAAATAATTAATTATAAACGTATATTTAATATTCGTTATTTTGATTCATTAAAGGGTGCGGTATTTTATGGGTCTATAATCCCGGTGAGTTAGATGACAATATTAATTATATGGTAAATATTAATTATTGATAAAATTCACATCCTGAAAGATCGAGATTTACGATACTCCCTTAAGGAATCTTATAAGTTTTGACTGAACCAATCCATACAGGTGGATTTAATTATCCAGCAGTTAAATAAGTTAAACGAAAGATCTTAAGAAATTTATTTAAGAAGCTGATTAAATATAATTATCAGTAATTTAATTTAATTGGCGGGTATGAAGAATCTTAACGTGAGGAGAATAAATAAGTATTTAATAATAGAAACTCGAATATTCGATTTCGAGAATATGTTTGGGAGTGCAATTTAATTCTTTAGTTGAATGAATTATAATTAATATGTTTATGAAATTGTTTCTGGGTTGAGGTAGATTTTTATAATTACATAAAGAGATCAAATCATATTTACTCCACAAGTCCCTATTATAGCCCCATATATATGTAATTATGTAAACCCAAGCCTATAATTAATCTCTACAGTTAAGATTTTTACAATTTCTACAGTTGGCTAGTTAGAGTTTTGAAGAACACAAAGATCGTAATCCACATTACGTCGTGCCACTTGAATTTGGAAATATTGTAGAAGACTTGAATCTAGAGTTTCAACTTGAAATTTACAACTGTGAACGATTCTAGACTAAAAGTTGTTGCAGCAACCGAAATCAATCTTACTAGATTTCATAAGGTATAAGTGTAATCTAACTTTGGGAGTATATACCAGGTTTTATTTTGATCGTTTGATATCAAAAATTTTTAATTTGGAGTTGATTTTGGCTTTTGCTCGTCTAATTTTTTTGGCTTAAATAATGTTCTTATCAATAGATCTTGGCAGTTTAGCCTACAACAACTGGAATCAAAACTATCTTTGATTATGTATTATTTTAATCATAGGTTTAGGTAAATTTAGATTGTGTTAACTCGATTTTGCAAATAATCTAATCCCAACTTTTAATAGTTATTATTTATTTTTACATGTTTAATTGTATTATTTGAACGATGATTATTAATTTATTATTTTAAAAAACTACGAGGGTTGATCGTGGTATATTAATTGTGAACTCTATAGAGGCATAAGATCAATGTAATATATATATTTTTTATTCTATGTTTATATTTTTTTTTATTCTATGTAATAGAAAAAAAAAATCAAAATCAAAATCAAAATCAAGGATGAAACGGCGCAACAGGCTCATGAACCTGTGCTTGGGTTTTATTCAAGTCTTGGGAATCAAAGAAAAAAACCCATAGTTTCAATCAAAGAGATCAAGCCATCTGCCACGTTTTTGCGTTTCTTTTTCATGGAATACCTTATTGATTTGGTCCAAAAAAAAAACAATAAAGCTTGGGGCCAAACGCAGCCTTGCATGAAACATTGATCAAGAAGAACCGCAAGTAGAATGTGAGGAGCACAGCGCGCGCGCGGTGGTTGCGCAGAGTCGGCCAGGTGCTGTGGATGGCGGTGGTGGTTTGCCAGGTTTGTAGACTTGGTGGTTTAGTCTTAGTCAGATTAGTCAAAGTTGTACTTACAGCATAAGTCTAGAGTTATGTTTTTAATAGGGTTGCTTGCTGAACAAAGATACTTTTACTCAAAAGAGTTTTAGTTTGGTCATAAAATTAAAATATATATATTGCATTTTTTTAACTGCGTAGATGATATATATTTATTTTTTTAAAACTAATTTTATTTTATTTAAATTAGTGTCAAATAACTAATTTAAATCAATATTAAATTTTGTAATAAAAAATAAAATAAAAATTTTCTTTAATTAAATTTTTTTATAAAAAAATTGAGAATTTTATTTGTTATAAAATATCACGTTTAAGATGATTTTTATAAATCAAATATATTGGAAAAACGTGGTTATTAATTTCGGTTTTTGAATTAATTAAAAAAGTTTAATTTAAATAAATTATTTATTCAAAAAATGTGTAATATGAAATAAAATTAAACTCTTGGGATTTTATTTAAAACCAATTTTTTTATAAAATAAATAGAATTTGGAATATTTTATTTTGTTAAACATTAAACACGTAAATATAGTTTTAAAATCGAAATCTTTTACGTCATGTGATTTTTAAAAATTACAAATTTATTTTAATTAAACAGATTTTATAACCCTCAAAATTATTTTAAAAACTAAATGAGTGAAAAAATTTATTCACATATAAATTTCGCAATTTTCATTACTAGTTTGTAGGTGATGTAATTAGTTTTGCATATTAGTATTAGGTGATGTAATTAGTTTTTCATTACTGAGTAATTGTTAGTGTAAATCACTTCTACATCTGAAGGATTCATTGTGAAGCGATTGATTCGGAATTAAGTGATGGTTTACACTTAACTATAAATAATAGTATTATCTCAATTTAAGTCACTGCTATTACTTGACACGGTCTGTTACCTAGATCGTAAAATTAATAGAAATTGGCATGTCTGGACAAATGATGAATAGTAGACATCCTTCCTATCGAGGCATGCTATTCACGGTGTACTTGGCTGTTAGCGATTTTTTTTAAATGGTAGAAGAAACTGTTTTTAAGATAAAATTCAAAATTATACTCATAATAATTAATAGTAATTAATTATGTAATTCTCAAGATTAAAATAACCTTTAATCCACTCACAACTATATTCAAAGAAAACAAATTTATGGGTCCTAATTATATTGATTGGAAAAGATATCTGAATATAACTTTAACTGTTAAGAGTATTCTTAGAAAATCAGAAAATGTGTTTGTTTTTGAAAAATATTTTTTCTCCTAAGTCGAAAGGCAAGAAAAAAAAGGATCCGAAATAGGGTGACACGATTTTCAAGGTAGTTAGTAGGCCATGGACTGGTATAAAAAAGCCGAAAAATATATGATTTCACTGCAATCAGACACAGCACGAAAAAAGGTAATGTTCAATTTATCTTGGCAAACAAAACAACAAAGGTAATTTCTGTTTACTAGTTGTGAAAACATGTTTAGCAATGTTATCTATCGGTACCTGGTTTGTAGATACGGGAGCCACTAATCATATCTGCAATTCTTTGCAAAGGTTCTAGGAAACTAGATAACTTAGTGATGGAGAGATTTATCTAGACATGGGCAATAATGCAAGGGTGGCAGCAGTTGCAGTGGGAGATATCACTCTCAGTTTTAGTAGAGATCGAGTTTTAATATTAAAAAATTGTCTTTATGTACCTTTCATTAGAAGAAACTTAGATTCTATTTCTAAATTGGTTAAAGACAAATATTTTATTTATTTAAATAACTCTGTGGTTATTAAGGATAATAAACGGTTTATCTGTTTTGGTACATTAGTGAATGATCTTTATATTATTACTTCTATGTCTCCTACACTACAACTGAATGAATTGAATAATACATCTAATTCATCATTTAAGAAAAATGTACCCTTTTTTATTAACCAAACGTATCTTCGACACTTACGCTTAGGTCATATTAATCTGAAAAGGAAAAATAGGCTGGTTGAAGATAAACCTTTGAGTTCATTAGAAGTAGAGGCATTTTGAGCCTGTGAATCCTGCTTGGAGGGTTAGATGACTAAGATGCCATTTTCAGTTAAAGACTATAAAGCTAAAAAACCGTTGGAACTGGTTTACTTTGACTTATGTGGACCTATGACTATCCGAGATAGAGGAGGCTTTGTGTGTTTTGTCACTTTTATTGACAATTACTCAAGGCATGAGTACATTTATTTGATGTACTGCAAGTCTGAATGATTTAAGGAATTCAAAGTATTTAAGGCGAAAATAGAGAAGCATCTAAGCAAATGTATCAAAAGGTCTAACCGTGATGGCGAGTACTTCTTTGAAGAGTTTAGAGATTATTTGTCAGATGAGGGGATTACATCACAGTTGACTGGACCGGGCACTCCATAGCAGAACGGTGTAGCAAAAATAAAAAATAAGACTCTTATGGAGATGGTAAGGTCTATGATGAGTTATTCGGACTTACCCAATTCATTTTAGGAATTTGCATTAGAGAAAGCATTTTATATTCGAAATTTGATTGCTTCTAAGTTAGTACCTTCTACTCTTACAAAATTATAGACTGAGCACAAGCCTCGTTTAAGACATATTCGAATTTGGGGGTGTCTAGTACATGTGTTGAAAGGGGACACGGATAAGTTGAAACTGAGAATGAAAGTATGTTTCTTTGTTAGATATCCCAAGGGAATGAATGGCGGTTTATTTAATAATCTTAAGAACCAGAAGGTCATTGTTAATACCAATGTCCAATTCTTGGAAAAGAATTATGTAATGGACCACATGTCTAAAAGTAGAAATGTTTTGGAAGAGCTAAAAAGAAATACCAGTAGTAGGGGAAAAGTGCCATAGGAAAGTGTCATTGATATCCCATTACCTCGTTACAGTGGAAGGGTTATCGAGACACGTGAAGATCCTGAACCAGATCTGAGTGCTACCACAAACATGCCAATTTTACAACCAGGGGTGCATGTAGATGATGGTACACAAGGTTCAGAATCAGCGCTGCGTATCACTATTAGTACACAGATGCAGGTAGTACCTCGTCATAGTGGGAGGGTTGTTCGTCGACCCGATCGATATATGTTATGGGAGAGTCTTTTGATAGGATCCTAGCAGAACTAGATACCGAACCATACAACTACAATGAAGTACTTTAAGACAAAGATGCAGATCTTTGACAAAAGGTTGTGAATTGAGAGATAGAATCTATGTATTCTAATTAGGCTTGAAAACTTATAGAATCACCTGAAGGGATAAAACTCATTGGATGCAAGTAGATCTACAAGAGAAAGAGAAAAGCATACGAGGATGTGAAAACTTTCAAAGTTAGGCTTGTTGCAAAAGGGTTCACTTAGAAGAGATCGATTATGAGGAAACCTTTTCGTCCGTAGTCATGCTTCAGTCTATTCGGATTCTCTTATCTATTGCGGCTCATTTCGATTACAAAATTTGGCAAATGGACGTCAAGACAACTTTTCTTAACGGAAGTCTTGATGAATGCATCTATATGGTGTAACCTGATGGTTTCATAGTAAAGGGCCAGAGCACATGTTGTGCAAGTTTAAGAGATCTATTTATGGACTTTAGCAGGCAATCAGATCTTGGAACACTCGATTTGATCAGGTCATTAAGTCTTATTATTTTGATCAAAGTCCTAACGAGTTTTGTGTGTACAAAAAGCATGATGAAAGCGTTGTGGTCTTTCTAGTACTTTATGTGGATGACATCTTACTCATCAAAAATGATGTGGGGGTATTATCTTCGATTAAAATATGGTTATCTGGCCAGTTCAATATAAAAGACTTGAGAGAAGTGAGCCACATCATTGGAATTGAGCTTATGCGAGATCAAAAATAGAGAATGCCGGGCTTATCACAAGCCAATTATATCGACACTACCTACGCTCATTTTAACATGCAGAATTCTAAAAAAGAGTTTTTCCCTTTCAGGCATAGAATCACTCTATCCAAGGATCAGTATCCTAAGACATCTGATGAGATAGAGAAGATGAAGGCAGTTCCTTATGCTTCGGCAGTGGGAAGCCTAATGTATGCTATGTTGTGCACTAAACATGATATCTCTTTTATTGTTGACATGGTTAGCAGATATCAGTATAATCTAAGACAAGAGCATTGGATAGCGGTAAAACATATAATTAAGTACATGAAACGGACATGGGATTATATGTTAATTTACCAGGCAGATAATCTAGTACCTTTAGGGTACACGGACTCAGATTTTCAGTTAGATAACAATTCCCAAAAGTCTACCTCGGGATATGTGCTTACATTGGGAGGTGGAGCTATAAGCTAGAGGAGTATTAAGCAGTCCTGTATTGCTGATTCCACCATAAAGGCCGAGTATGTGATAATTTCTGAAGCAGCCAAGGAGGCCGTTTGACTCAGGAATTTCCTGTTGGATCTAGATGTGATGCTTTCAGTACAG
>JAOTRH010097049.1:0-16159 GCA_034768845.1 Heliamphora exappendiculata
TTTTTTCATTTAATTAAAATTAATTAATTAAAAAAAACTTAATTTTATTTTTCATTATAAAATATTTTAATTAAAACTGAAATTTTGAATTAATTAAATTAACAGGATAAATAAAACTAATATATATCATCCACGTAATTAAAATATAAAAATAAATTAAATGCAAGATAAATATAAATCTCAATTTTATGATCCGATTGAAATTATAAAGAGTTTCAGTCTCCTGTTCTAGATAAGCTTTCAATCTTTCAGTTGCTGCATAATCCCAGCTTTTCTGGTTGTATTAGAGTTCCTTGATTTTTTCTAACCTCACAAAACCCGCCGGTTGCGCTTATGGAAACCACGGCTTTGAGTGTTTTCTTGCACTTGAGAGTCTAGAAAATTGAGGAATCCCGGAATCCCAATTGTCGAAACTTGCTTTTTCAATTATTCTGCACCTGGTGATTGGTGCGGTTTCTTTGGGAATTGCTTCAGGCCTTGCCTTGCTCCAGTGCCTTGTGGAAAAGAGCCACTGTTGGGAATCCAAAACCACTCAACCACTTTTTGTAAACTGTCGAATTTGCTTGGAATTTCTTTTGTTAGCCAACAATCCAAAAATAATTCCCAAGGCACCAACTGGATTGGAGCGCTGGAATTGCCGAAAAAGGGATTACCGAAACAGTTGTCTTGTTTGGGATATTCTGAAGCTGCGGTTTTATTTTTTGCTTCTGTTAAGCTTTGCCGGACCTGTTATGCATTGGTTTGTTTGCTTGGTCGCTTCTTGCCGAAGAAAAACAGTGATGCCTTCTTCCCCCCCCCCCCTTTTTATTTAACTACAAAAAAAATTCAAGAGAGAAAAAAAAATTTAAAAAGAATGTCTCCGCGGCAGAAACCACCAGAACCATCGCCGGTTGCCACCGCCAACCACCGTCGTTTCTTCCATAGGCTCACATTCGATCTAAAAAACTTAATCTATCACGGTCAACCCCCGTGATTAAAAAAAATTAAATCATCATCCACGCATTCAATCAAATATGAAAATAAACGATGATCATAAAATCAGAATTAGAACGCCTGCAAAACAAAGTTAGCAGAGTTCTAAATCTACCTGTCCCCGATAACCATAACAAAAAAATAAAATAGCTCTGATACCAATTTGTTGGAGGCAATACTGCCAAGATCATTGTTTTTGTAAAACGATTTTTAGTAAAAAATTAACTGGACGAAAAAATGCCGAAATGGGCTTCAGATAAAACTTTTAACGAAGAACGATCAAAATAAAACCCATACAACCAAAGTTAATTTAGAAAAATACCGCTTGTAGATCTAATCTTTAACTACGACTTGATTCCGAGTTAAAGCTCTTGTTAGATCTTCTACTATATTCCCTTATGCGATCCTCGAATGTAGTGTGGGCTACGATCCTTCGAGAACTTGTGCCGGCAGAACCCCGATATATTTTTAAGTCTTGAAAGACAAAAATAATATATTAATAATGATATGAAAATTAATCTCAATTGATTCAGCCTACCCGCATATATATAGGACTACAACAGGGACCTGGGGAGTAATTATGAGTAAGACTTTCAGTGGAACACAGATACCTACGGGCGATTTCTGTAATTATGGAAGGAGACAGCAGTTTTTGCAATTTTCATAAAATACTGAATTATAGTTCACACCACTAAAGAACTATAATTGCACTTTGACCTATAATCTCAAGACCTTCTTGCATTGAGCTCCTATTATTAAATGCTTACAATTTCTCCCCACGTTAAGATTTTCGATATCCGTCAATTAAATTTAACTAGTGACAATTTAATTTAATCGACATCTTGATATTTCTTAAGCTCTTCCGCTTAACTTATTTAACTGCCGGATAATTAAATCCACCTGCAGGGTTTGGCCCAGTCGTAACTTATAAGCATCCTTAAGGGGGTATCGTTAATCCCGATCTTTCGGGACTTGGATTCGGTCAATAATTAATATTTTTCATATAAATAACATCGCTATCCAATTCACTGGGAATATAAACCCATATAAGATCGCACCATCTAATGAATCAAAACAGCGAATATTAAATATATACAAATCAACAATTATTTTCGGATTAAGAAAATAAACACTATTTATAATAACCTTGGGGTGAGAATTAATTTATATAGTCAGTAGTCAATACTAAATTAATTACCCCAAATGTCCCATTCAATACACACAAAGTGTACTGGCACAGAGAGTCGGAACAATAAACGGCACTATTATCTGTTCCCCATAACCAAGACAGGCCAACTAAAACTCTGTACCACAGTCGTACCGATGGTATGTCCATTTCTATCTAAGCTGTGAACATAAAATTTATATTCTGCAAGAACCTAAAATTTGGTCTTCTGTGTGTAAGCCATACTCTACACACCAGATTAAATACTATACAGAATATTGGACATCCATGCATAACAAATAAATGATATACATACATTGCTCATAAAGATTATTAGAAAATGAAAAATTAATTTTATTAGAAATAAAATAAAATACTAAAATATTATTTTTAGTATACCAACCCTAACACAAAGGAGCCAAGGGTCTATAAAAAATGTAAGCACATTGAGTGTAAGTATCACCTGATACGAAAAATTGTACAGAGAGGTGCTGTTAGTGTGACCAAGATTGTATCAGGTGACAACCTTGCAGATCCTTTTACAATGAGCTTAATGGCTAAGACTTTTGATAGTCATGTATAGGACATGGGAGTTAGATGTATGACAGCATGGTTTTGAGTATAAGTGGAAGATTGTTAGGGTTGGTATACCAAAAATTATATTTTTAATATTTAATTTTATTTTTAATAAAATTAATTTTCTATTTTATAAAAAATTTTATGAGCAATATATGTATATCATTTCTTTAATGTTATGCATTGATGTCCGATATTCTATATAGTATTTAATCTGGTGTGTAGAGTACGGCTTGCACACAGAAGATCCGATTTTAGGTTCTTGTAGAATATAAATTTTATGTTCACAGCTAAAATGGAAATGAACATACCATCGGTATGACTGTAGCACAGAGTTCTAGTAGGCTTGTCTTGGTTACGGAGAATAGATAATAGCGTCGTCTAGTGTTCTGACTCTCTGTGCTAGTACACTTTGTGTATATTGAACGGGACATTTTGGGTAATTAATTTTATACTGACTATATAAACTATTCACACCCTAATGTTATTATGAATAGTTCTTATTCTCTTAATTCAAAAATAATTATTGATTTGCATACACTTAATATTCGTTGTTTTGATTCATTAGAGGGTGCGATCTTATATTGGTCTAAATTCTCGGTGAGTTGGATAGCGGTATTATTTATATGACAAATATTAATTATTGACGGAATCCAAGTCCCGAAAGATCGGGATTGACGATACCCCCTTAAGGAAGCTTATAAGTTTTGACCGGGCTAAACCCTCTAGGTGGATTTGATTATCCAGCGGTCAAATAAGTTACGCGGAAGGGCTTAAAGAATATCAAGATGCCGATTAAATTAAATTATCAGTAATTAAATTTAATTGACGGGTATCGAGAATCTTAACGTGGAGAGAAATAGTAAGTATTTAATAACAGGAGCTCAATGCCAGATGGTCTTGAGATTATGGGTCAGGGTAAAATTATAGTTCTTTAGTGGTGTGAACTGTAATTCAGTATTTTATGATAAAAATCGTTATTGGTTTTTCATAATTGCAAAAATTGCTAATAGGTGTTTGTGTTCCAGTGGAAGTCTTACTTATAATTACTCCTCAGTTCTCTGTTGTAACCCTATATATATGCGGGTAGGCTGAACTAGTTTTAGATCATAACTTGTCTTTCATGACTAAATATATCTGGGTTCTGTCGGTACAAGTTCTCAATAGTCTGTAGCCCCCACTACGTTCGAGAATTATGTAAAGGAATACAGTAGAAGATCTGACCGGAGCTGCAACTTGGAATCAAACTGTAGTTAAAGAATCGACTGACAAGAAGGTATTCTTCTAAATTAACTTTGGTTGCACGGGATTTATTTTGATTGTTCGACGTCAAAAGTTTTATCTGGAGCCCATTTTGGCGTTTGCCCGTCCAGTTAATTTTTTTATACCAAAAATCATTTGCAAAAATAATGATCTTGGCAGTTTTGCCTCCAACATGCTCAAGTACCTCTTTGAGAAGCCAGCATTAATAGGAAAGTTGGCCCACTAGTTGCTGATGTTAGTTGAGTTTGACTTACAGTATGTTACAAAAGAGTCAATAAAAGGGAGAGTCGTCGCATAGTTCTTGGCCAACTATCCCAATGAAGGGGAAGAAGAACCAGAGTTTGAGTTTCCAGATGAAAAAATGTTGAAAAATGGAAAGGATCTATGGACCTTGTATTTCGATGAAACTTTGAACCAATATGTGTACAGAATAGGGATACTCTTAATCTCCCCTGATGATTCCCATATCCCTTTGGCTTATAAGTTAAGTTTTTAGTTTACTAACAATCAAGCCGAGTATGAAGCTTGTCTAGCCGGATGGGAAGCAGCCTTAGAACTAAGGGCAAGAAAGGTCATAACCCAAGCAAAAAGAGAGTAGAAGGTCAAAGAAGAATGGTTGATCTAATATAACTGAGAGCTCGAAGTAATGATCCCCTTCTTTAAAAGTGTGGTGTTCACCCACGTCCTGAGGTTTCAGAATAAGTTCACTGATGCCTTGGCTACTCTGGCATCAATGATAGACATACCGCTAGGAGTAAGGATGTGACCCTTGGAGTTTTAAGAAAGTGATAAACCCGCAATCTGTAATATCATCACTACCCAAGAAGTCAATGATGGACTACCCTGGTATCACAACATTTGAAATTTTATTGAGAAGGGAGAGTACCCTAGTTGAGCCAACAAGAAAGATCAAAGAGCTATCAAAAGACTTACTGCACAGTTTTTGATTTGTGGGGAAAATCTGAACAAGAGAGGATAATAGGGAGTTAATAAACTTTGTATTGACACAGAGGTAGGACACGAACTAATAAGGGAGGTTCACAGAGGAGTTTACGGGCCTCATATAAATGGATTGATGCTAGCCAAGAAGATTCTGCGTTAAGGATACTTTTGGATGACGATAGAAACATACTGTCACTAGTTTGTTCAAAGATGCCAAAATGTCAAGTTCACACGAACCTCATGCATGTGCCACCGTTTTAGCTTTACAATATGACAACACCTTGGCCATTTTTAGTTTGGGAAATTGACATGATAGGAAAGATCACACCCAAAGCGTCAAATGGACATGAGTTTATTCTTGTAGCAATTGACTACTTCACAAAGTGGGTCAAAGCTGCCTCCTACTCTGTCCTAAAAGCCTCTAAAGTAGCTAAGTTCATCAAGGAGAATCTTATTTGTCAATACGGGGTTTCGTATGAGATAATTTCTGACAATGGTTCTCACTTCTAAGGAGAAGTTATAGATTTTTGGGAGGAGTATTGAATTGTCAGTCATAAGTGTTCTCTGTATATACTGCAAACTAATGGAGCTTTGGAAGCCAAAACGTGAAAAAGATTCTACAAAAGACGATAGAGGGCAGCAAAGATTGGCCAGAAAAGCTACCATTTGCACTTTAGGGGTATCGAACATCGATCAGGACTTCTACCGGAGCAACGCCGTATGCGTTGGTTTATGGGATGGAAGCGGTCTTACTCATAGAGTTGGAGATTTCGTCTATGAGAATAATGGTTGAAAGCAATGTTCCCGAATTAGAGTGGTAGAGGGACAGGTTTGAAGAATTACTCTTGTTTGATGAAAGAAAACTCATGGCACTATTTCACATCCAAGGGTATCAGAGAAGAACAGCTCGGGTGTTTAACAAGAAGGTTAAGTCTTGAAACTTGAAGGAAGGTGACATAATCCTCAAAGAGACCAGAGTTGCGGTCTTCGATCCAAGGGGAAAGTTTAAACCTAATTGGGCTGGACCTTTTCTTATCAAAACCCTAATGTCAGGAGGCATTGCTATCCTTATGGATCTAGATAGGAATGCCTTCTCAACACCGATCAACTCAGATCGTCTTAAAAAGTCCAATCCCTGAGAGAAAACTCACAAAAGGAGGATGTCAATACTCGAGTGTAACCTGAGTCTCGAACTATGTTATGGCCTGATTCCCTTCTTCGGGATACGTAGGCAGCTTCTGTCAAAAGTTCACTCCAAACCTTTGTTTGAAATTTTCCCATTGTAACTATGTTCGAGTAGTTGATCAACGTGAAAGCATGCATTAAGTTTTTCTAATAAGATGGTTATATTGCAAAAATAAAAATCTAAAGAACAATTTTAGAAAACACTACGAACTAGAGGAACTTTCATTAAGAAGTTTTACTAATTTAGTTTTGATTTCAAAAACAAGAGAGGCTAGCAAGTCCTCATCCTAAAAAGCAGAGAAAACAAACAAAATATTAAAGCGCAATGAAGTCAAGTCAAGTCCTTCTTTTGGCATCTCCTCCTTGTCTTATGCTGCGCTCTAGCTCCTTCCCCAACCAAGCCTTGTAGTCTTCAGAAAGCTCACTATCAAACTCTCTACCAACTGGCATCATTAGTTTAGAAGACCAAGCCTACTGCTATTGACCCAAGAAAGGGGCCTGGTGAGAATTGTAAAGATGGCTAACGGCTGCATCGGGCCTAGTGTGAGTACACCCAAACTGACTGAGGATACAATACAGATGATAGAAGGTGGCCAGCCTCAAACAGATCAATAGGACCCCCGAGTGATCCATAGCAACATCAATCATGAGAGAAATCTTCAACCAGGGGTATTTCCAGGAAATGTCCTCATCAGTCAAAGAACTCAGAAAAGCTCTCCAAGTAGCTTCAGTGGAGCAGAGGCGTTAGACCTACCAGTGGATAAATAACTTCACACTATAGTTGTCAAATACGGGCTTCTCTAGTATGTTCACTTTCTCCATCAAGCAAACCTAAGGGAAATAAAGAAAAAAGAGAGCTTAGTGGAAAAATAAATAGAAATAAAGAAAAAAGGAGAGTTGAGAAAAACAATTGAGAGAAACATAGAAAAAATGAGAGTTAAGTGAGCTCCAGCAGCAGAAGAGTACTACCAGCAAAGTAAGGTGCACCCTCAGTGCGGACCGCATCAAGGCCAAGAAATGTCTTAGCAAAGACTAATGGAATGGGGTCTCGGCCATTGTATATCTGATGAGCCACGTCCACTAGAGAAATACTAGCTTGCCCGTCAGAACGTCCTAAGAGGAAATGGGCCAGTGGCCAGATGCAAAGAGCATAGCGACACTGAAGTTGAAAGGAGAAATCACCAAGAGAACCCTGAGGTTCGAAATGGTCTATGATCCGTGCCACGTCAAGGAATCTGTCATGGGTGATAAGTAAAGCATCGCGTTTGGAGAGGCCACAAAGCTGCATCAACTGATCCTTGGGACTCGAGAAGGGAGTAGGAACTATGACCTCATCTCGGGATGAGATCTCAAGAATGACGCAAAGTCCTCCACCGTCGGGTATAGCTCCTCGTACCCAAAACAGAATACGTGCACATCAGGGTCTCACAGTTGGGCAGCGCCTCTCAAAAGATGTCAATCGATCCCCATGGTTCTTCAGGAAACTAGTGCATCTAGACCAAAATTGAGGAAGTTCTTGTGCTCAACCAAGGGGAACTCACCCATCCAGCTAAAAGAGAGATGTCACAAGAGTGAGCCGTGGAGAAGACAAGAAAGATACAAAAAATTCCAGACAGTGGGGTATAGTACAGGGGCCCCCTTTTATGGAGTCAAAATGGAGGAAACCACAGAATCTGCCTTGAGTTTCACACCAAAAAGCTTTGCCGCGGCTATTACCTTTTCCTCACGACCGCCACATCCAACTATCACGGCCGTCTTTCAATGTCACAGCCGTAAACTCCAAAACATCGGACCGCAAACTTTTTCTCATGTTTGTCCAGGCTTCCACTTTTAAAAATCACAGCCGCGAGATCATCCTCATGGTCACAATGTTTTTTATGCATAAAATTTGACAGCACCCCTCTTTCTGTGTTAGCAAACCCAAATCTTCGCTAGGAACCTGTTAGCAACTTGTAACATGAAAATGAGCTCGCAAGGCCGGATATCAACTCACAAATCGTATGTCATGCATAATTACAAAATCTAAGTAATCAACAATAATTTTCATACAAAAATAAAAGAAATCATAAGCATCCATAGTAAGTAAAACGTAAACCAAAGGCATGAAGGCCCCATTCATCATAAGCAATGTATATAAGCAAGCATATCAAAGTATGTATCATCGGGCATGTAGGCCCAAGTAAAGAATAGGCACACAGGCCTCCATATACATGAGAAGAAGCAAAAAGAAAGTAGCAGCAGAGTAGCAGTGGGGTCATCACTTTCATCAGGTCCTCTTCCTTCGAACCACATAGCCTCCCTAGGACGACTCTCTAGATGTCGACCTGGTCTCCTCTTCCACTTCCTCCTCCTCCTCTGAGCTATCAACAATCTATGCAGTGCCGAGAGTTTGAGCTCTAGATGAAGAAGCAGAAACCCACGCAGAAGGTGCAGCTGGTGCAACGCCACCTCCACGAGTCCTCAGGCCTCTACCCTGGTCGTGCTGAAAGAAGAAAGGGGTCATATCAGAAGGCAGTATATATTGAACAGAATGGAAAGTGCAGAAAGGTAAATAGAGAATAATGAAGCATGTACCATGGCAGTGCCACCCCATGGAGAAGCAAGAGGCTGCATACACTGAGAACGAAAGACACTAACCCAGCGGCGGACTAGCAGCCTCAGACCTGTGATGAGACGGAGGCACTCCTCACCTCACTCTCGGGGAAGCTGTCAAGAAAGTGATACATTAGTATAGACAGTATGTAAAATGGAGAGAGAAGGCAAGAAAGTTGTGCTTGCTCCACGCCGGGAGGAAGGTGTAGCTCCTATGTTGTCGGCTCTAGGATCTTAATCTGATGGAGGTTCCCATCCACGAATGTGTCCACTGTCCAGGAGCAACATAGCAGCATTAGTACCCGTCATCGTGCGAATAACCTCAGCTGTATGAAAGGCGTCAGTCTAATGCATCTTAGCCAGATGTGCCTTCGAAATACGAAAGTGATCGTACCCCAAGGATTAACGAACCACAGGCTCGCCAAGGTACCGCTCTGTGCAGAATGGCCCCTCAAGCAAGACTCAAGTCTGGCTGACCTCCTACCTCCAAATCAATTCGTCGCTGGCCCGCTCCTTCATGCCGACACAGAGGTCCCAACGAACCTGCAAAGCTAAGAAGCATGTCAGAAAGTAGTGTGTATGAAAGGATGGGAACAAAGACAAGAAAAGAAAGAAAGGAATACCCGATCAGCTGTGAGAGTGTCCAGGGAATAGCGGTCATCATCCAAATCCTTCCTGCCGAGCTTCGTACCCCGATATCTCCTCGCCCATCGGAGCGCCCAGGGGATCACAGAGGGGTCATAATAGGTGTTCACTAGCGAATGCATGCTAAGGAACTCATTGCCCCAGAGCTACAAAGAATCAAAGACTAGCATCAGTACAGCTTGTAAGGAATGTGCATATATGAAAATGAGAAAAGAAAGCAAGAGAAGAAGCAGATATACCTCCTAGATGCACCAGTAGTCACTAGTGCTCCGATCAGAGGTGCAGGTAGCAGCACTTATGTAGCCATAAAGGGTAGCCAAGGGGGCACCCCCCAGTCGAATATGTCAATGTTATCTACCACCACCATCGCAGAGTTCTTGGCCAATTATCCCATTGAAGGGGAAAAAGAACCTGAGTTTGAGTTTCCTAATGAACAAATGTTGAAAAATGAAAAGGATTCATGGACCTTGTATTTTGACGAAACTTTGAACTAATATGTGTACGGGATAGGGATACTCTTAATCACCCCCGAAGATTCCCATATCCCTTTGGCTTATAAGTTAAGTTTTGAGTTTACTAATAATTAAGCCGAGTATGAAGCTTGTATAGCCGGATTGGAAGCAGCCTTAGAACTAAGGGCGAGGAAGGTCGTGTCCCAAGAAAAAGGAGAGTAGAAGGTCAAAGAAGAAAGGTTAATCTAATATAACCGAGAGCTCGAAGTAATGATCCCCTTCTTTAAAAGTGTGGTGTTCACCCACGTCTCGAGGTTTCAGAACAAGTTCGCTGATGCCTTGGCTACTCTGGCATCGATGATAGATATACCGCAAGAAGTAAGGATGAGACCCTTGGAGATTCAGTAAAGAGATAAACCTACAATCTGTAATATCATCTCTACCCAAGAATTCAATGATGGACTACCCTAGTATCACAACATTTGAAATTTCATTGAGAAGGGAGAGTATCCTAGTCGAGCCAGTAAGAAAGATCAAAGAGATATGAAAAAACTTGCTGCACAGTTTGTGAATTGTGGGGAAAAGCTGAACAAGAGAGGATATTAGGGAGTTAATAAACTTTGCATTGACACAGAGGTAGGACACGAACTAATGAGGAAGGTTCACAGGGGAGTTTACGGGCCTCATATGAATGCATTGATGCTAGCCAAGAAGATTATGTGTCAAGGACACTTTTGGATGATGATAGAAACATACTGTCACCAGTTTGTTTGAAGATGCCAAAAATGTCAAGTTCACGCGAACCTCATGCATGTGCCACTGCTTTAGCTTTACAATGTGACAACACCTTGGCCATTTTTAGTTTGGAAAATTGACGTGAGAGGAAAGATCACACCCAAAGCGTTAAATGGACATGAGTTTATTCTTATAGCAATTGACTACTTCACAATGTGGGTCGAAACTGCCTCCTACTCTGTCCTAAAAGCCTCTCAAGTAGCCAAGTTCGTCAAGTAGAATCTTATCTGTCGATACGGGGTTTGGCATGAGATAATTTCTGATAATGGTTCTTATTTCTAAGAAGAAGTTATAGATCTTTGGGAGGAGTATTGAATTCTCAGTCATAAGTCTTCTCTATATATACTGCAAACCAATGGAGCTGTGGAAGCCAAAACGTGAAAAAGATTCAACAAAAGATGAAAGAGGGAAGCAAAGATTAGCTAAAAAATCTATCATTTGCACTTTGGCGGTATCGAACATCGATCAAGACTTCTACCGGAGCAACACCGTATGCATTGGTTTATGGGATGGAAGCGGTCTTACCCATAGAGTTGGAGATTCCATCTCAGAGAATAATGGTTGAAATAAGTGTTCCCGAATGAGAGTGGTAGAGCGACAGGTTTGAAGAATTACTCTTGTTTGATGAAAGAAAACTCATGGCACTATTTCACATCCAAGGGTATCAGAGAAGAATAGCTCGGGCATTTAACAAGAAGGTTAAGTCTCAAAACTTGAAGTAAGGCGACTTGGTCCTCAAAGAGATTAGAGCCGCAGTCTTCAATCCAAGGGGCAAGTTTAAACCTAATTGGGCTGGACCTTATTTTATCAAAACCCTAGTGTCAGGAGGCACTGCAATCCTTATGGATCTAGACAGGAATGTCTTCTCTACACCGATCAACTCAGACCAGCTTAAAAAGTCCTATCCCTGAGAAAAAACTCACAAAAGGAGGATGTCAATACTCGAGTGTAACCCGAACCTCAAACTATGTTATGGCCTGATTTCCTTTTTTCTGGATACGTAGACAGCTTATGTCAAAAGTTTGGTCCAAACCTTTGTTTGAAAATTTTCCATTGTAACCATGTTCGAGTAGTTGATCAACGTAAAAGCATGCTTTAAGTTTTTCTAATAAGATGGTTATATTGCAAAAATAAAAATCTAAAGAACAATTTCAGAAAACACTACGAACTAGAGGAACTTTCATTAAGAAGTTTTACTAATTTAGTTTTGATTTCAAAAATAAGAGAGTCTACCAAGTCCTCATCCTAAAAAGCAGAGAAAATAAACAAAATATTAGGGCACAATGAAGTCAAGTCAAGTGCTTCTTTTGGCATCTCCTCCTTGTCTTGTGTTGCACTCTAGCTCCTTCCCCAACCAAGACTTGTAGTCTTCAGAAAGCCCGCTATCAAACTCTCTACCAACTAGCATCATTAGTTTAGAAGACCAAGCCTGCTGCTACAGACCCAAGAAAGGGGCCCGGTGTGAACTATAAAGATGGCTCACGGCAACATCGGGCCTAGTCTGAGTACACCCAAACTGACTGAGGATACAATACAGATGATAGAAGGTGGCTAGCCTTAAACCGATCAATAGGACCCCCGAGCGATCCATAGTAGTAGCAATCATGAGAGAAATCTTCAACCAGGGGTATTGCTAGGAAATGTCCTCGTCAGTCAAAGAACTCAGAAAATCTCTCCAAGTAGCTTTAGTGGAGTAGATGCGTTAGACTTGACGATGGATAAACAAGTTCACACTATAGCTGTCAAATACGGGCTTCTCTAGTATGTTCACATTCTCCATCAAGCAAACCTGAGAGAAATAAAGAAAAAGAGACCTGAGTGGAAAAATAAAGAGAAATAAAGAAAAAGGAGAGTTGAGCAGAAAAATAGAGAGAAATATAAAAAAAATGAGAGTTGAGTGAGCACCAGCAGCAGAAGAGCACTACTTGCAAAATAAGGTGCACCCTCAGTGAGGATCGCGTCAAGGCCAAGAAATGTCTTCGCAAAGACTAATGGAATGGAGTCCCGACCCTCGTATATTTGATGAGCCACGTCCACCGAAGAAATACTAACTCGCCCGTCAGAAGTCCCCAAGAGGGAATGGGCTAGTGGATAGATGCAAAGAGCATAGCGACACTGAAGTTGAAAGGAGAAATTACCAAGAGAACGCTGAGGTCCAAAACGGTCTATGATTCGTGCCACGTCAAGGAATCCGTCATGGGTGATAGGTAAAGCCTTGCATTTGGAGAGGCCGCAAAGCTACATCAGCTGATCCTTGGGACTCGAGAAGGGAGTAGGAACTATGACCTCATCTCGAGATGATATCACAAGAATGACGAAAATGTCCTCCACCGTCGGGCATAGCTCCTCATACCCAAAATAGAATACGTGGACATTAGGGTCTCACAGTTGGGCAGCACCTCTCAAAAGATGTCAATCAATCCCCATGGTTCTTAAGGAAAGTAGTGTATCTTAACCAAAGTTGAGGAAGTTCTTACGCTCAACCAAGGAGAACTCTCCTATCCAGCCAAAAGAGAGATGTCATAAGAGTGAGCCATAGAGAAGACAAGAAAGATACAAAAAAATTTAGATTGTGGGGTCTAATATAGGGGCTCCCTTTTATGGAGTCAAAATGGAGGGAACCACAGAATCTGCCTTGTGTTTCGAACCAAAAATCTTTGCCGCGGCTGTTACCTTTTCCTCGCGACCGCCATGTCCAACTATCACCGCCGTCTTTCAATGTCACAGCCGCAAACTCCAAAACATCAGACCATAAACTTTTTCTCATGTTTGTGCGGGCTGCAACTTTTAAAAATCACAGCCACGAGATCATTACTCATGGTCGCAACGATGTTTATGCATAAAATTTGACAGCACCCCTATTTCTTTGTTAGCATGCCCAACTATTCGCTAGGAACCTGTTAGCAACTTGTAACATGAAAACGGGCTCGCAAGGCAGGATATCAACTCACAAACCGTATGTCATGCATAATAACCAAATCTAAGTAATCAAAAATAATTTTCATACAAAAATAAAATAAATCATAAGCATCCATAGTAAGTAAAACGTAAACCAAAGGCACGAAGGCCCCATTCATCATAAGCAATGTATATAAGCAAGCGTATCAAAGTATGTATCCTCGGGCATGTAGGCCCAAGTAAAGAATAGGCACACAGGCCTCCATATACATGAGAAGAAGGAAAAAGAAAGTAGTAGCAGAGTAGTAGTGGGGTCATCACTCTCATCGGGTCCTCTTCCTCCGGACCACGTAGCCTCCCTAGGACGACTCTCCAGATGTCGACCTGGTCTCCTCTTCCTCCTCCTCCTCCTCCTCCTCCTCCTCCTCCTCCTCCTCTGAGCTATCAACAATCTGTACAGTGTCGGGACTTTGAGCTCTAGACGAAGAAGCAGAAACCCGCACAAAAGGTGCAACTGGTGCCACACGACCTCCACGAGTCCTCAGGCCTCTACCCTGGTCGCATTAAAAGAAGAAAGGGTTCATATCATAAGGCAGCATATATTGAACAGAATGGAAAGTGCAAAAAGGTAAATAGAGACTAATGAAGCATGTACCATGGCAGGGCCACCCTAGGGAGCAGCAAGAGGCTGCATACACTGAGAACAGAAGACACTATCCCAGCGACGTACTAGCAGCCTTAGACCAGTGATGAGATGGAGGCACTCCTCACCCCACTCTCTGGGAAGTTGTTAAGAAAGTGATACATCAATATAGGCAGTACGAAAAGCAGTATGTAAAATAGAGAAAGAAGGGAAGAAAGTTGTGCTTGCTCCACGCCGGGAGGAAGGTGTAGCTCCTTTGTTATGGGCTCTGGGATCTTAATCTGATGAAGGTTCCCATCCACGAATGTGTCCACTGTCCAGGAGCAACATAGCAGCATTAGTACCCGTCATAGCGCGAATAACCTCAGCTGTATGAAGGGCATCGGTCTAATGCATCTTAGTCGGATGTTCCTTTGAAATACGAAAGTGATCATACCCCAAGGACTAACGAACCACATACTCGCCAAGGTACCACTCTGTGCAGAATGGCCCCTCAAGCAAAACTCAAGTCTGGATGACCTCCTGGCTCCAAATCAAATCATAGCTGGACAGCTCCTTCATGCCGACCTGGAGGTCCCAATCAACCTGAAAAGCCAAGAAGCATGTCAGAAAGTAGTGTGTATGAAAGGATGGGAACAAAGACAAGAAAAGAAAGAAAGGCATACCCGATCAGCTGTGAGAGTGTCCAGGAAATAGTGATCATCATCCAGATCCTTCCTGCCAGGCTTCGTACCTCGATATCTCCTCGCCCATCAGAGTGCCCAGGGGATCACAGAGGGGTCATCATAAGTGTTCACTGGCGAATGCATGCCAAGGAACTCATAGCCCCAGAGCAGCAAAGAATCAAAGACTAACATCAGTACAACATGTAAGGAATGTGCAGATATGAAAATGAGAAAAGAAAGCAAGAGAAGAAGCAGATATACCACCTAGTTGCACCTGTAGTCACTAGTGCTCCGACCAGAGGTGCGGGTAGTAGCACTTATATAGCCATAGAGGGTAGATATGTGGGCTCCCCCCAGTTGAATGTGCCGATGTTGTCTACCACTAGAACACCCCGCTCTCGCAAGGCACCAATCCTACACAAAGGGATAAGATCCCGCCGCAGAGCGGCAGCCTAAGAGATAGACAAGGAGAAAAACTTAAACAACCCCAAATATCTTATTATCAAAAGAGGTAAACATAAATCACTAGGGATTCACCATCCCAAGGAATACATTACTTCGAAAAAGTAAAAAACCTTCAAATCTTATACATGAAGCTTTGCTAACACTAAAACTAAACAAAAGAAAGACTAACCAAAACTATTTCCAACACCAGAACCAAAACTACTCGACGACACCTGTGGTGGACCAACTCTTAGCCGTTCCTGGTATCTGCAACCACAGAGGTTATAGGAGAGCGCACTTAGCACTATCATGAAGAGAAAAGACAGTTACTTAGGAAAGGACAATTGAAAACTCTTTTTAAAAATTGTTCATCACATTTTCCACGAAAATATAGAAACTGATGCATTTTCATGAACATGGAAACATCACAGATTATACAGAATCTTCTCAGTATTTCAAACAAAAATATGTCCTCGCTCAACCGCCACAAATTTAAAATGCATGATCACTTTCTCAAATCTAGACTTAAACCCCAACTGTACCCAAGTAGTCGTCAATCTCACGACCGGGAGTTCAAATGGTACTGTAACCTCAATTCTCAATGCACGGATAGCAAAGTGATGGAATAAGGGCCACTCTCCACCAAGCACGAGTGGTATGTGCTGTTCGGGACTTAGCCCGCAACACCTTTAAGGCAAAAACCCCCGCTCAACATGAAACCTCCCCTATAGGGATAAATGAAAAACCTATAGTTGGTAACCTCCCTCATAAAGGGATATAAAAGGGCCAGAAACCTTTGTAACTTGGCACTTTGGAACAACCACACAACATTAACCATACTTTCATAATAACATCATGCTAACTCAAAATAGCATAGATAGCACACTTGAATTAAAGACATCATGGCATTTGAAAACAACAG
>JAOTRH010097060.1:0-16159 GCA_034768845.1 Heliamphora exappendiculata
TTTTAGATTTATGTAATTTGTTGAAAGCTTAATAAAGATGTATTTTTTGGATCCCCGAGCATGTATTTTATGTCGGCATTGAAAATTCTCCCAACAAAGAGTTCTCATATAGACTAGCCATACATAGTTGATAGTACTTAAGGGTTTCGAACTTAAAACTTCAAAATGAACAAATTTTCAAATCCTAAGCCTTGACTATCAAATCAACCCCTGATGGTTTTAATATAATTAATAAATAAAATATGTGCATTTAACATCCTATCTTCCCTCCAAACCCAAGCCAACGACCATGAACCGTCTCAAGAACACAAGATTTCAAGTGTTTGAACTTTCTAACGTATCAAGTGTGATGATATGCTTGTTTGGAACTACGCAAAGAATGGGCGATACATTGTCAAGTTGTGCTGAACCACATAAATTTTTATGTAATTTTTTTTTGGTATGTGTAATGATTTTTATTTTCGTTCGTGTTTGAAGATTGGTGTTTAAATCCCAACAAGTGGTATCAGAGCCAACAGTTGAAGATTTGAAGTCGTGGTGGGAGATCAGAGCACATTTATTATTATTTTTATTTCGGTTTGTATAAATCAAAAATATATTTTTTTTGCACAAAGAGAAAAAAAAAGATGAAGACAGCGGCGTGGTGTTAGTGCGGCAAGTGTGCATAAACCAAAGGAATTCTTTTCTGGAAGAGGAGCCGCTGGAGATTATGCTATGAAAAAAGGGTTTGCTAAATCAATGGTGGGGATTGAAATTCTAACTCAAGGGATGTGATCCTATGTGGTTGTGTGTTGAAATCAACACTTTAAATTACTTTTGTTATATCGGTTCATATATATAACAAAATAATTGAAGGAAAATGTGTCTTCTAATGAAACACCCCGACTCTTCTCATGGTTACGATATTAGACAAAGCCATCACGGTTTTGTTCTTCTCAGGGGGTCACCCATCATTGTATTGCTCCCGTCCAAGTATGCTTAACTGCGGAGTTTTGCTAGGGTCTCTACTATATAGGAAAATGCCTCGTTGAATGTAAGGGTCCAAAGTTTTTCCTTTATAGCCCAGGAACTTTCTCTCCCTTTCTGATGTAGGATACCAGGATATCACAATCCACCCCATTTGGGTTGCATGTCCTCATGCAGTAGCCTGCCAACTCCGGTGGCCTGCTAGTCCTTATTGACCCGCTCGTTCAGTAGTCTGCCCACATGACATGCGAAACGGCAGATGCCCACACTCGAAGGTGAAAAGATTCAACTCTAATACCATTTGTAACACCCCGACCCTTCTCATGGGAACGATATTATCCGCTTCGGACAAAACTCTCACGGTTTTGTTCTTTCTATGGGTCACCCATCCTTGCATTGGTCCTGCTCAAGCACGCTTAACTGCGGAGTTCTGCTAGGGTCTCTACCACCTAGGAAAAGGCCTTGTTGCTGTATAAGGGTTCAAAGTTTTTTCTTTATAACCTAGGAACTCTCTCTCCCTTTTCGATGTGGGATACTGTGGCTTTGGGATTTATGGGTTATTTTTTTTTTTTAAAAAAAACGTTTCAAAAATAAAGAATTCAAAGAATGTTTAGAAAAATCTTTTAACACTTTGGAAACTAAATTTTAAAAATCTATTTTGTTGAAAATAGAGTCGCCACTTAATTTTTGAGAAAATTTAAGAAAAACAAAGTTGGCTACTGATCTTTAAAACGTAAACCAGAGAAAAACGGGGTTCATGGGTTAAGGTACAAATCAGGGAAGGTGTTAGGCACCCCGTTCACCCAACCATAAGGTTGGCCTCTACTAATCATCATTGATTTTTTAATAGAATTTCTCAAATGCATGCAAATAAAAAAAATAGAAACAAAGAGAGAACATTCAAAATTAAGTATAGAAAAATATATAAAAGATGTACATAACACTCCGAAACAAATAAGTATCAAAAGAAAAATCTTAAGTCATATGGCATGCGATTTCTATCTGAAGGATACATGAAACACACAAACATGTAATATTGTTTAGACAACTTAAACTAACATAATTTGGTTAAAAGAACTTAAAGATGCTAAAATTACCTAAACATGAATTTGCTACAAAAATAAGCTAAACTAATCTAAACATGTATTTAAAAAAAATAGTCAAAACATGCACAAACATACATTAGATAAGCATTTAATACTAAATGTAAAGATTCATAAAAATTATTTATTAAAAGAAAATTTACTAGCAAAAGAAAATAAGGACTACATGAAAAAAAAGAGAAAAAAAAGAGAAGTTTATAAAAGAAAAATATGCTATAATGAAAAAATTAGAAAATGTTCATTTGAATTACTAAAAGAAAACTTAACTATTCACCTAGCTATTCTTATCTTAAGAAAATCACATTTAAAGGCAAAAACTAGCTTAAATGACTTTTTATGATTTTTGGATTTTAATAAAGAGAAAGAGAGGTAAGATGAGATAAAATCTTATAAAAATAAAATAAAACTTTAAGAGAAAGAAAATGGAGTTTAAAAAAAAGAAGGTAATAACATTAAAGAAAAGAAACACTAAAGTTAGTAAAAAGAAGATTAAAAAAAGAAAAAAGAAAATGGAACATAAAACTAGAAAAGAAATGTTAAGTTTTTTTTAAAAATAAAATATAATAGAGTATTAAACTAGTGTTACAAGAAAAGAAAAAGAAAATGAAATAAATTTTTAAAAAAAAAATGCTATTAGAATGAAAATTAGACTAACTAAAGAAAAAATAAAAGAAAATGAATGCTAGAGCGTTCACATAAAAAAAGAAATGAAAAAGAAATAAAATGCTAGAATTAAATGGATACAATATTGATGATTATAACTATTTTAATGTAAGCGCTTTGAATTACAACAATGTCGACATTGTTTTGTCGTATCGTTTAATTATATTAGCACTAATTTGATGCATATATTAAAGAAAGCGACAATGTACTTAGTGTGATGCGTGAATTAAAAAACGGATAAAAAGATTAAACTAAATAAAAGCAATTAAATAAGAATAAGATTAACTATGTAAATAAGAAGGAGTACATGAATTGAAATTAAATGTAACCCGATCACCCCAAAAGAGAGAGAATAGGGTTAGAAGGACCGGGGATCCAAACAAAGTACTTGAATTATGGAATCCTCAAGTCGAGAATGTGCTTCAATGGACCAATCCTCGGGTGGTGATCCAAGCAAGACTTCAACATCAGTCGAAAGTTCGAAAGGGTTTCGGCGTCGGAGCTCAGGATTGCTCGATTTATCGGAAGAGTCTCTCTCACTCAAAATTTGTACTAAAAATGTACGTTGGAGTACGGTATTTATAGAATTCTTCAAATAATGAGATGTTACCACGTTTTGGGACACGTCAGGCTATTTGGAGTTGGCGATCGCCACAATATAAGTTGGCGGTCGCTACGTTTGTAGAAGGTTCCACAAAGTTCTATGACGGTCGCCATAATTCAAGTTGGCGGTCGCCATGATGAAATATGGCGTTCGCCACTTTTGGCTAGGGTTTTCAAGAGGTTCTATTGGCGGTCGCCACAATGAACATTGCGGATGCCTTACTTGGGCAGCAAGTTTCGATGGTTTGTCAAAATTTCATTGGTTCAAAAGTTTTGGGTTCAAATACCGAGCTTAGATCACTTTATGAGGATCATACCGAGGCACTATTCTACCTGTTTTCGTCATCGAATTCGCTTAAATTTAGGCAGGGTCAAATTGGGGTGTCCACAATTGCCCCTCTTTGATATAATTTGCATAGCAACGCGTAGAGTAAGTTATATCAAAGATCGAGAGACAACATCCATTTGACTGAGCCGTAAATCTTAGGCCACAAACATACAAGCATGCATATGATGTTGGTCGTACTCGAATTTTTATCGAGCTACCTATGTACCCCCTCTCGCTAGGGATCAGACCAGAACGTAGTTCATGGGGCAAAATGCAAGGATGTAAGATTAGAAATATGATGTATGACAAGTATAGTGTAATGTGGATATAACGCGAGTCAGTTTAAGGTTACGATGAGGACCGACGAGCCAGTTTATGATCATGAGGAGGATCGACGAGTCAGTTTAAGATCGTGAGAATGATCGATGAGTCAGTTTAGGGTCACGATGAGGACTGATGAGTTAGTTTAAGGTCATGAGAAAGACCGACGAGTCAGTTTAGAGTCATGAGGAGGACCGACGAAAAAAACATCAAACTAATAGGTCGAGTTAAGACCTAAAAACAGGACATGGCACGAGATAAGGGTAACTAAAACCAATTTATGACTTAAAATTTAATTTTATCGGGGAGAAAGCCACGAATTAATAGATCGAGTTAAGACTTAAAAATTCGGGACGAGGCATGAGATAAAAATAATTTAAAAGCTAAGTTACGACTTAAAAATTAAATTTATCAGAGGAAAAAAAAGTTACGGATTAATAGGTCGAGTTAAGACCTAAAAATTCGGGACGAGACATGAGGTAAAAATAATTTAAAAACTAAGTTACGGCTTAAAAATTAAATTTATCAGAGGAAAAAACTGCTTAAAAAGATAAGGGTTAATTTTTTTAAGGGGACTTTATTATTTTGTTGAAAATCAAAAATTCTTGAAACATTTTTGAGAAACATTTGAGATTTTAAAATTACTATTATTTTTGAAAAAAATTCTAAGGATTATTTTTAGAAGAATATGCACACTAAAAGTTGTAATGAAAAATAATTAAAGATTTTTATGTTTTCTAAAAAATATATTTAATTTTGAATAAAATGTATGCAAATAATAAAATAAGCAAGAAGATGTATTAGAAACCCCAAACAGCCCTAAAACGTCATAAGGGTAGACTGATACAGGGCCGCCAACTTTGAAGTTGGCGGTCGCCATGACAGAACAAACGTGACGGTTGACTTGTGGGCGGTCACCAGGACAAAACTCCTCTGACATGGCGACCGCCGAATAAAAATTCCTACAACATGGCGGGCGCCATGTGTCATTTCACCAACCTAGCGGTCGCCATAATTTAAAGTGGCGACTGCTACCTTCAAACGCGCATAAGGCCTTTGAGGCGTGCGGATCTGTTTCATTTGTTCACCCTCACTATCTCTCTAGCTCTCTCGCGCTCTCAGTCTCTCTCAAGCTCTTCCTCGCTTTCTCTTTGTCTTTCAGCTACACGATGTTTATTCTGTTGCTCTTGATCCAATTTTTCTTCATGGTGGGCCAAAGCCATGGGGATGACAACTCGGGGGCACGACGGGACCCCTTCGCTAGCGAGGTCACTTCCTTGTAGCCTACTGCTGCGATGGATGCCCTCGTGCTCAAGGCGGAGCTTACCTCCTGTCGTGTTGCTGAGGAGGCGCAAGTAGCTGCTGCGGCACAGGCGGTTGCAGATGCTGCTGCTGAGGCCGCGGTGGCTGACTTCTTGGATCCTGATGCTAGAGATGGCCATCCAGCACCCTTCAACCTGCACACCTACCCTCCTCTACCTCATCGCGTGGTTCCATATGCGATGAGACGCTATGAGCCTCTAGATGGCGTGGTTGTTGTCGATGTTCTTCTGGGAGATCCTGATCACCATATGTCTCGTCGACGCCCATCAATAGGTTTCATATCCCTACTGTTTCAGTACCAAAGCATGAGATATCAAACGTAGATGCATGTTTAGGATCCCCCATATGATAACGATGATGATATTGATGATTTATTTTGATGTGTTTAAATGATTTTGATGATGTGGATGTTGATTGATGATTGAAATTTGAATCTAGTTTAGGTACCTTTGCAAAAGAGATTAAAATAGTTGGGACACTTAGGTTTTGAACAAACAAAAAAATGGGCAATTATTTTTACAGTAAAAAAACTTGAATTAATTTTTTTATTTTAGGAAAACATAAAAAAATTTAAGGGAAAAATTTTATTTTCTATTTTTGGGGCAAATTTTCAAAATTTGTAGAATTTTAGAGGGAGTTTTGCCAAAAATCCTAAAATTTAAGGCAAAATTATTTACTTATTTATTTATTATTATTTATTTATTTTAATAATTAATTTTTAATTATTTTTTTAGACTCTAGAAATTTGAGATTCGACACAAATTTTCAAAGATTTCTAGGAAATTTAGATACAATTTTGTTAAAATCGTAAAATTTTGCGCAAAATTTTTTTCTCAAACTTTTGAAATTTAATGGGGCATTTTTATGAAATTTTTTGGAATCCTTAAAAAGTTTTAGAAAGAATATTAGAGAATTGAAATAAATTTTAAGAAAAATCCTAAAAAATTATTAGAAATTTTTAGAATTTTTTTTAAAAATTTTAAAAATATTTTGAAAATTTTGAGAAAAATAAAATCCTAGAAAATTTTGAGAAAATTGTAAGAAAATTTTTAGAAATTTTTAAAAAAATTTAGAAATTTGAGAAAAATTTATAGAAAATCCTAAAAATGATTACAAAATCCTAAAAATTTTAAAAAAATCCTAGAAATTTTAGAAAATATTAGAAATTTTAAGAAAATCCTAAATTTTTTTAGATAATCTTAGGAAATTTGAGAAATTTTTTTAAGAAATTCCTAAAAATTTTTAGAAAATCTTAGAAATTTTGAAAAAAATTCTAGAAATTCTTAGAAAAACTTAGAAATTTTTAGAAAAATCTTTAAAAATTTGACGAAAATTTTTAAAAAATCCTAGAGACTTTTAGAAAATCCTAGAAATTTTTAGAAATTCTTAAAAAATTTGAGAAAAATTATAAGAAAATTCTAAAAAAATTTAGAAAAATTCTAGAAATTTGAGAAAACTCTTAGAAAATCTTAGGAATTTAAAGAAAATTCTGAAATTTTTTTAGAAAAATCTTAAGAAAATCCAAGAATTCTAAGAAAATGTTTAGAAAATATTAAAAATTTGGGAAAATTTTTAAAAATTCTAAAATTTTTTTTTATAAAATCCAAGAACTTTAAGAAAGATTTTTTTTTTGGCAGAATTGTTGACACAAAATGATAAAAGTTCGCCTGATGCGCTAGGACTTAGGATTACCGGGATATGCAGAAATCACTAACCTAGGGTTAGGGTGCCTAGTTTTCTAGGTGTTGAAAAGAACCGAAGGATCGCCACATAGGGTTTGAATGATTTGCTTGATTTATTAGGGTTATCCGCTGCATGTGCCATGTGTTTGATCTGCTCTTTATGTATCCTTTGTTTCTCTTTTTTTACAGGCTGGTTAATATGTCCGAGGCTTTGGAGGTTCAGCCTCCGGAGAGGTGTTGGAGTGGTATGATGCCTTCCCCGCTCCTAACCGGGCTTACATCGATTGCTCCGTCTTTGCTCGCTTCATACCCCTGTTGGGTAGGATGAGCAATGACTGGGTATGGTTGACTGCCTTGGTTGAGCGGTGGTGGGATACTACCAACACCGTTTATTTCACCACTTTTGAGGCTACCTTGATGCCTCTGGACTTTGCCCTTATTACCGACATGCGAGTTGGAGGAGATCCCATCTTGTTTGATCCCTCTATATCCAGTCGACCGACGCGCTGCTATATTTCCTCAGGGCTGTCCCTGTGCAGATGGACCGGGATCGAGTCATATACACTTGGTTCTTTGACCGCTTCCGACACTTCCAGTGCACCAATCCTTGCCATTACGAGTGGGTTGCCCGAGGCTTTCTCATGTATATGTTCGGTACCTTCTTGTTTTCGAACAAGGAGAATACCGTCCATTTGCATTACTTAGGCGACCTGGCTCGTCTTGACCGGGTTGCATCATACAATTTTGGAGGTGCTGCTCTGGCTACTCTCTACAGCTTTACGTGGACTTTGACTTGGTTCCCCCAAGAGCTCAGCATTGAGGGATGCTGGAGGGTTTAGGAGGTATGATTTAGTATTTGCAGTTCTCCATTTATTTTCGTTATCTATTATTCTTACTTGCTGACATCTTCTTCTTTGCAGTTATGAACCTACGAGTTCCTCGGGCTTCATGTTCCGGCGAACTCTACGACAGAATCTTTGGTTATTCCCCGAGCAGTCCGGTGGTCCCGAGGGCTAACGGGGAAGAAGGCCGGAGGGAAGGACCTTGACCGATTTCGGGTGTCTTTGGACCAATTGACCCCTGACAAGGTATCCTTATTTACTGTTCAATACACTGCTTTCTGTATTATACTACTTACTACGTTGTTCACTGTATTGCACAGTACTGTTCTTTATTCTGTTTACTGCACTGCACTGTACTGCACTATTTTTGCTGCACACTGTTCATCATACTGTACGTTTTACTATTCTTTGCATTGTTCTGTACTTTGCAGGTCCACTGGGATGTCTGGAGGGGATAGAGGATCGGGCCGGCGCGAATCTGATGCGCAGCCGCGACACCGCTGCGAGGCGTATTCTGCTGGAGGGCCTATTTGGGCGGGAGTACTATCTGGGAGAGCCAGTGGCTCGCCAGTTGCTCGGCCGGGATCACTTTCGGATCCCAGTGGTTCCTCCGGCCTGTATGCACCGGACTGAGGATCTGGGCCTTGTTGACATGCTGCTGGAGACAGTGGGGACCCCAGCTATGGAGCTGCTCGTAGCGGAGGGAGACTACACGGCCTAGGCCCGGCCTCATCTGATGGGGCCACTAGGACCCAGCCTGATTGCCCCTGGTGGCAGGAGGAGAGGATTGGCACCGGAGGCTACTGGTGTTGGTGCTACTACAGCTACTAATGCTGGTCCTGTTGGTGATGACGCTGATCCGACTGGTGGGGCTAGGGTTGGGAGTGTCGAGATACCCTAGACCGTATCTTCCTTCGTAGATGGGTATCCTTTCGATATTCTTATCCCAGTTCCTCCAGCCCCGGAGTTCCGGCCAGAGCACGCACAGGTTTGACCCTTTTCTCACTATTTCTTTTTCGTCCTTCTTTATTCGTAGATTACTCAATTATGTTTTATTTCTTAACAAACGGATCAGGCTTGGCTGGATCGTCTCATGCTGGTGATGAGCGGCCTGCGGACCCTTGTTCGCCAACAGGATGCTGCTCTGCATGCAGCTTGGGTTCCTTTTGCTCCTCGACCGGTGAGTGTTTGTTTTTTGATTTCTTTGCTCTTCTTTATACTATTTCCTTATTTTTTGTCTCTTTCGATAGCCTCCTGTAGCTGCTTCCATTCCACCCCTACTCCTGCTCTTGCCCCGGTTCGAGCACGTGGTCGCAGGTCTCATGCTTCTTCCCGAGCCAGTCCCTAAGGATCTGTCTCTTTCGCTCGGAGCCGCTCTAGAATTGTCTCCTCCTCCTCTGACAGTGATGACGGTGATGAGTTCAATAGACTTTTCGAGGATGACAGCTCGAAGGAGGTCTGTCTTTCTTCCCGCCGAGTTCGCCCGAAACATGAGTGAGAAAGAGAGCTCATTTCCCCCCAGTCTTTATATTTACTTTTTATGGGCCTGTGTGCCCCAATTTGATACATTTTCATTCATTTGAACCACAGGCCTACGTGCCTCAGTTTTGTTGGTTATTGGGCTGGGTGCCCCAATTTACATTCTAATACACTATACTGCATTTTTTGGCATTCGTGCCATTTTATTATCTGCTTATTCATATGCTGTATGATTCTCTCTCATTTACTGCTCAAACTACCTTGGATGCATAGTTCAGATGTCACAACTCACACAGACTGCAAACACATACCCTCCATGTTTAAACATGGCGGTTGCCATAATACAACATGGCGGCCGCCACTTTTCAAAACGTTTACCTGGCGGTCACCCATTTAAACATGGAAGTCTCTTGGTCAAAGGGCTGATGCCACTGTACTATGCTTTTTGGAGTTGGCGGTCGCCAGATCCAAGATGGCGGCTGCGACAATAGGTGTGCCTTTTACCGAATTTTTGGTTTCTCGCCATTTTCTGCCCTATAAATACTGTCGTGGAGACCTCATTTTCTATTGCTCGGACTCAGATGGTCAATCCCCTTTCTTCATGGGTTGAGGGATTCTCCCATATTGAACGTTTGAACTTTGCCCCTTTCGGCCTTAATGCCCTTTTCCTACTGAGGACCGTGAAGACTAACAAACCTTTACTGATGGCTGCTGCGCAACTGTGGGATCCGCAGTCTCATGTCTTTCGATTTGGTCTTGAAGAACTCTGCCCCACTATAGAGGAATTTGCTGCAATGTTGGACCTGACTCCGCGAAATTCTGTTATTGTCCCCACTCCCTTTTTCTTTGCTCTGCAGCAAGCGATGCAACTCTGCGGTCTGTCTAAGTTGGAGGCTTCTCGTTTGACCTCAGGTGACTGTCTTGACATGCCATGACTTATTGAGAGGTTTCATGCTACTGGTGACCTCAACCATCTAGACTTTCAGCTGCGGCACCGTTATGCACTTTGCTTCTACCTCCTAGCCCAATATCTACTTGTTCCTTCTGATGGGCGGGTTAGTTGTGTCCTGGTTGACATTGCTGGCCAAATGTGAATGGGGAGAGACTTCGTGCCCCTGATTTTGGCTGAGACACTACTGGGAGCCTTTTACTTCTTCAGGTGATCTTATCATCAAGTTCTCTGTCATATTGCAAAGCCTTTCTCTTACTATTTTAACTCTTGTTACAGATCTGGTTGACGAAGAAGGTAAATCTTATACATAAGCCTCCCATTGACAGGCACAATGCCGCTGCTATCCTTTACCGCCCGCGTTATCAGATATGTGATACTGAGGCATCTTGGCGACAGTATCTTTCTGCTTTGACTGGCCGAGACATTACCTGGCAGTGTTCTTGGTGGCGGATTTCTGTTATGACTTTGACCACCATGGATCACCTAGGTGTTCTGCTGGTCGGCCTGCGTCAGACTATCTTCTATTACCCCTGTCAGATCATGTGGCAGCTTAGTCGCGTTTAGATCATCTTTCCCAGCATTCGAGGTTGTCTGCTCCCATCCATACTACGGGCTCCGTTTCTATCATCATATCAGAATGCCTGGCCATTTCATTCAATGATGGAGATACATGAGTTGTAGTGTTCTGATATTTTCGTTAAATACAAGGCATGGCTGATGCAGGATCGGGAGAAACAAGATAAAGAAGAAGAAACACAAGAAGCAAAAAGAAGGAGAACCTGAAGCCTCTTGCTTTGTTTCGAGAATTTCATAGTTTTTTCTTATTTTGTTTGTAGAGTTTGGGACTTGTGTGCCCCTCCTTTTATTCAAAATTTTGTAGTTTTGATCGAAGTAATGATAGACTCCCACTTTATGTTGAAGATGGTTTAAATTTCTTCAAAGTTTTAATGACTTTATTATTAGAATTCAAAAATTAATTTACAGGTCTTATTTAGATTCAAAATGGCTTGAGACAAAGAATGTGGCCGGACTTCTTTTAAAAGAAGCTACCTACATATCCCAAAAAGATGGAATCAGGCCATAACGTAGTTCGGGTACGGTTTTCGCTCGGGTGCTGACACTTTCCTTTATGTAACGCCCTAACTTTTGCCAAGGTCGCCTTTTCGGATTTTGGGTCTTGCGGGCTACTCTAACTTTTGCTTGAATTGTCTTTTCGATTTTCAACTCAGCGAGCTTTTATTTTATCTTTATTTTTACCTCAGGGATAGTACTTTTTGAGCTGATCGAGGTTAACGGGAGTAGAGAACACATTGCCATCCAAGTCCATGATAATGACTGCACCACCGGTCATGATGGTTTTGATGAGAAACGGTCCGAACCAGTTTAGTTTAAACTTGCCTCTTGAGTTAAAGATAGTAGCTCTAATTTTCTTAAGAATCAAATCTCCTTGTCCAAGATCGCGGGTCTTGACTTTCTTATTGAATACTCGAACTATCCTCCTTTGGTAACCTTGTATATAGAGTAGGGCTTGTAGTCTTCTTTCATCAAAGAGGATCAATTCTTCCATCCGGTTCCTCTGCCATTCTGTTTCTGAGATATTGACCTCGGCCACTACTTTTAGTGAGAGAATTTCTACTTCAATGGGGAGTACGGCTTCTATCCCATACACTAGAGAGTATGGCGTTGTTCCTGTTGAAGTTCGAATTGATGTTCGGTATCCCTAGAGTGTAAATGGAAGGTGTTCTGGCCAAACCTTATGTGAGTTGATCATCTTTTGCAGAATTTTCTAAATGTTCTTGTTTGCTGCCTCGACTGCTCCATTGGTCTGTGGTCGATATGGTGTGGACTTTTGAGCCACTATTTAATATTCTTCGAAAAGATCCAGGACCACCCCTTGGAAATGTGAGCCATTAGCTGAGATGACCTCATGGAAAACTCCGTACCGACAAATGATATTTTGTTTGATGAACTTAACAACATGGGAGGCTTTCAGTATCGAGTAGGAAGCTACTTCCCCCCACTTGGTGAAATAGTCAATGGTCACTAAGATAAACTCATGTCCATTGGATGCCTTCGGTGTTACTATGTTGATCACGTCGACGCCCCACACTGAGAATGACCATGGTGACGTCAGGTTATACAGCTGAGACGGGGGAACGTGTATAAGGTTTGCATGAATTTGGCACTTATGACACCTCTGCACAAATTGGATACAATCTGTTTCTATTGTCATCCAAAAGTATCCATGTCGTAGGATTTTCTTGGCCAACATATTTCTGCTCATGTGCGGCCCACAGACTCTTGCGTGTATTTCTTTCATTAGTGCTTGACCTTCTTTAGTGTTTACACACAGCTTGTTGACCCAAAAATGTCCTCGTTTGTATAGTCTACCACCACAAATGACAAACTGCGCAGATAGTGACCGTATTGCGCTTTTATCCTTTTTACTGGCAAACTTGGGATATTCTCATTTTTCTACGAAATTCTGAATGTCAAAAATATACCATGGGAGTGCGTTAGTGCTTTCTTCAATAGCGGTTATCATTTCATGTGCCGACTTTCTCTTCTGCTCGATTATCAAAGGTCTCATCCGAACTCCTGGTGGCATGTCAATCATGGATGCTAGGGTGGTCAGTGCATCGGCGAACTTGTTCTACAGTCTTGGCACATGGGTGAAGATCACTAAATCAAAGTACGGTATCAACTTTTTTAACTCATGATGGTAGAGAATTAATGTCATGTCCCTAACCTTCCATTCTCCTCTCGCTTATGAAACCACCAGTGCTGAATCTCCGATGACTTCCAACTTCCTTGCCCCTAGTTCTAAAGCTGCCCCCAATCCGGCTAAACATGCTTCATACTCAGCCTGATTGTTGGTGACTTGAAAATTGAGTTTTAGAGACAACGGGATATGTGATTCATCTGGAGTGACAAGAAAGGCTCCTATTCCATAGCCATATTAATTGGATGCGCCGTCAAAATATAGAGTCCACTTTTCATCCCCGACTTTCATCAGTTGTTCATCGGGAAACTGGAACTCTGTATCTTCATCTCCTTCAGCTGGTTGAATGGCCAAAAACTCTGCCACTGCTCTGCCTTTGACTGATTTCTGGGTAACATATTGGAGATCAAACTGAGATAATAATAGCAACCATCGGGCTAGCCTTCCTGTTAGTGCCAACTTTTCGAACACATACTTCAACGGGTCAATCTGAGAGATGATGTTTATTGTGAAATATAGCATGTATTGCCTTAGTTTTCGGGAAGCCCAAACCAAGGCCCAGCATGTCTTTTCCAATGGCGTGTACCGTATTTCCGATCCGATCATGTTTTTACTTAAGTAGTAGACGGCCTTTTCAATTCTAGTTTCTCCTTTTTGTGCAAGCATACATCCCATAGTTGAGTCAGCCACTGACAAATAAAGAATCAGTGACCTGCCAGGCTCGGGAGGAGCTAGAATAGGAGGGTTTCGTAGGTACTGTCGTACGGCATCAAAGGAGTCTTTGCATTTCTGATTTCATTCAAATTTGACTTCTTTTTTCAGCAGATGGAAGAGCAGCTCGCAGGTAGTTGTCAGCTTTGCGATGAATCGACTGATAAACTGTATTTTACCAAGAAACCCCCTGACTTCTCGCTCGGTCTTCGGAGGAGGCATTTTCAAAATTGCCTTGATCTTTGAAGGGTCGACTTCAATGCCTCATTAAGTGAACATGAACCCAAGCATTTTTCCAGCAGTAACCTCGAAGGCACACTTTTATGGGTTGAGTCGCATCTTATACTTTCGAATCCTCTCGAGAAACTTTTGCAGTGCTGTGATGTGACCATCCTGATCCTTGGACTTGACTATCATATTATCCACGTATACTTCAACCTCCTTATGCATCATGTCATGTAGTAAGGTAGTGGCAACCCTTTGATTGGTTGCCCATGCATTCTTCAGACCGAACGGCATCACACGATAACAATAGGTGCCCCAAGGCGTGGTGAACGTCGTCTTTTCTCTATCTTCGGGATCCATCAAAATCTTGTGGTATCCGGAGAAGCCATCCATAAATGACAACAAGGCATGCCCCGCTGTACTATCTACCAAGACATCGATGCGCGGCAGCGAAAAATTGTCTTTCGGGCTAGCCTTGTTGAGATTGCAAAAATCTACACAAACTCGGATACGACCGTTCTTCTTTAGAATCGGTACGATGTTGGCTACCCATTTTGGATACTCGGGTACCACTAGAAATCCAGCGTTGATCTGTTTGGCAACTTTTTCTTTGATCTTCAAAGCCCATTCTGGCCAGATCCGTCTTAATTTTTGTTTGATTAGTTTAGCATCAGGGTATAGGGGGATGTGGTGTTGGACAATATCAGGATCAATTCCAGGCATATATCTTCGTAAGACCATGCAAACACGTCTTTGAATTCTTTTAATAAAGTTATTAATTGTTCTTATTCAACTAAGGATAAAGAAGAACCAATTTGAACATTTTGCGGGCTTGTTTTATTACCCAGATTTATTGACAAAATTTCTTCAATTATTGGTTGGGCACGCATTTCTTCTTTACTTTTTATTAAAAATTTTATTTTTTCGGGGATATCCCGTCGAATTCTAAATCGTCAAAAATCATATAAAATAAATCAAACAAAGCAGAGTAACCAGAAACTTCGTTCATTTCATTAAGAATAGTGAGAATTACAAACTCGATGGTAAAAGCAGATAGAGGAGCACTAATAGATGTGCCCTCAACTACAGGCTCTGACTCAAATTCGAACTCAGGATAGACGATCTACTCATTACAAAACTCGATGGTCAAATTCTTCATTTCTTTTGCAGCAACATCAACGATAAGCTTGATGCAGTTGGCTGGCGCGCTGAAAGCCATCATGAAGCAGTTCGATTCGGTTATACGCAACTGAGCCATATTCTCATTGAACAGTACTCCCAGGTCAGGTCCATCAAGCTTGTCAGCCGAGTCCTCTTCCTGAACCTTCTTTTCCTCCTTCTCCCCTCCCATTGTTTCTTCCTCTTCCGTGTCAAACACCTAGTGGCTGAAAAAGATCTCCAGCCTCGGTAACTTTTGATTAGTCTTCTCGTCGATCCACGGCTCTGGAAAGCCACAATACAAAAAATCTTCCCCCTCTTTGACGAATTATCCATAGAGCGTCTCGGAATAATTGTCCATTTGTCCCTTTCTAGGCCCTTCCAGATCTTCTCCCGTTGGTTTATACCCAAGACCAAAACGGTATGAAGTCGGCAATACCTGAATGGGTTCCGGGATTCCTTGCTTCTTGCGTCCTAATCCCATGCCCGGGAAAAAGGAAAATTTTCTCATTATTGTTACGGCCCGCGGGTTTACATATCTTTCTTCTTCATTCATCAGCATCTGAACAGCCTGTTCATCATCGAATCGAAAACCACTAAGCAACACATCGTCTTCACTATGCTGAATTTCTAACAGAGTTGTGCTCTCTCCTCCTTTCGGGGGTTGAATGTTGTCTTCTCCGTGGATAGTCAAAACTACTATGTTCTTTATCAATTTTAGTTTTTGGTGAAGGGTAGACGATACCGCCTCAACATTTGGGTCATGCAGCCGCGGCCTGCCTAGCAGCAGATTGAAGGAGGCCGGCACATCTAGCACGTGAAACTCAACTGACGTCTCCAGTGGTCCCACTAAAACGACGAATAACACCAATCCTAGTACATCCCTTCTTGTGTTGTCATAGGCTCACACCCCTTGATTGCAGGAAGTGAACTAATCTAGCCTCATCCCTAGGCAGACAGCCATTCTTAATGGGCAAACGTTCAAGGCAGACCCATTATCAATCAGGGTTACTGGAACCCACTTTTCTAGGCATTTGACGGTGATATGTAGCGGCTTGTTGTGACTTTTTCCTTCAGCGGG